>MASP02000225.1:0-13779 GCA_001693025.2 Colletotrichum lindemuthianum | reverse complement strand
TTAATAATATCCTTATTTATATTAGTAGCTTACGAAAGGAGTATAAGGAGAAAGTCTACTAGATATTTATCTACCTTACTAATATAGATTTTAAGTTAGATCCTAAGAAGTATAAGTTCTCAGTTACTATAGTTAAGTATATTAGGTATATTATAACAGCTAGAAAAGGTTTTTTTTATAATCCTGAGAAGTTAGAGGTTATTACTAACTAACTTCCCTCTAGTTTACTGAAAGATATCTGTAGTTTCTTTAGGTTTGTAAATTATTATAAGGTTTTTATACTTTAGTATAATATTATTATAGAGTTTTTAAACTGCCTGATTTAGAAGTTAGTTCCTTTTAATTAGAGACTAGAGCAGTAAGAAGTTTTCCTTATACTAAAATAACTTTTTATTATAGAACTAGTCTTATAGATATTTAACCTTAATACTCTAATAATAATAGAGATAAACTATTTAGAGTATACTCTAGGAGGTATATTAATTTAAGCTGATAAGGCTAGAGTGAGGTATCTAGTAGCTTTCCACTCCTAATACTTAACCTCTATAGAGTCTATAATAAGGAACTCTTTATAATACTAGAATATTTATAAGTATGGAGGGTGGAACTATAGAGTATTAGGAGGTTTAAGGTTCTTACTAACTATAAGGACCTTGAATACTTTATAAAGAAATAATAGCTTATAGAGAGGTAAAGTTAGTAAGTAGAGAAGTTATCTTAGTATAATTTTTATCTTAAATACTAGCTGGATATCTAGATAGTAACTTCTAATATTCTCTCCTAGAGGAAATAGGATATTTCTAAAGGGTGAGATAATAAAAAGTAATAAGGATAAGTAATATAAGTTATTCTGGATATTATTATTCCTATAAAGCTCTAGGTAGAATATATAGATATTATTAGTACCTAGGTTTTTAAAGGAAGACTAGATCTATAAGAGATATAAAATTATACTACTGAGAGAGACTTTTTATACTAATAGATTTTTATAGCAGTCTAGTAGGGAGAGTATAACTTCCCTTCTAACCTCTATATTAAGATCTAGATTACTAAGTATATTATTAATATACTAAGATAACTTACTTTTAGAGAGAGATTTTAAATACTAAATAGTAAAGAGAATAATAGCCTCCTTAATAAGCTTAAGACTAAGTTAGTATAGAAGTTATATAATTCTTCCTCTATAGGCTACTTAGAATATAATAGTATACTAAAGATTATAAGTTAATAGTTCTACTAATCTAGATAATTATAAAATATCTACTAATTTATATATAACTATAATATATATAGAAGTATTTATATCTAGAGGTAGGTTAAGAAGGGATTCCTAAAACTTCTACTAATATTTAACTAGTTACATTCTAATTTATTAATAAATTTTATTACTAACTTACCCCCTATAAAAAGATAAGGTAATTATTATTTCTAGGTTATTATTAATTAACTAGGTAAGGCTCCTATATTAGAAGAGATAGATATAATAGAAGTAGAGATATATATTTAGTAGTTCCTTAATTACTATTATAAATTCTATAGAATATTATACTCTATTATAAGTAATAGAGAATCTAACTAAATAAGTTACTTCTAGAAGAAATTCTATAAGTTAATAAATATTATATACCTACTAAGTATTAATTATTACTTACAGACTGATAGAATTATAAAATAATATAATTAGGAGATTTAAGCAGTTTTGAGGGTATTTACCTACTAATCCTAAGATAACTAGAGTAACCTATTACCTATTATATAATTAACTTTCTGTAATTAATAATATAATATAATAGAGACTATACCTTTTTTAATAGATTATAGATATTATATTAACTCTATCCTAATTACTAAAGAGTATATAGAACTACCTAATAGTAGTAAGACTGCAGCCTACTAGCTAGTTAAGAGAATATAGTTAGTAATAATATATATTTATATAGAGATAACTACCACTCAGTAGAGGTTAGAAGTTTAGGTAAATAAGATCTAATTCCCTACAGATTAGTATTAAGTTAGTAATAAAATATAATTAAATATATCTAACTATAAATTACTAAGGCTAAGCTAGAAGTTAGCTTAACTATATTATAAATATATAGTAATAAAGATCCTCTCACTATATATTATAAAACTGGATACTTTAGAGTCTATTTACCTATAGTTCTATATAGATTTACTCTAGAAAGCTACTACTGATCTGCTATCTAGGTAGGTTATAGTTAATAGCTAGCTACTACTACTAATAGATAATAATAGGGAAGTTAAATAGCTAGTTAAAAATATTCTTACTATAAGGATATATTAAGTAGAGAGAGGATACTAATAAGAAGTTCTTATTAAATAGGAAGAGTATATAAACTTTATATAGGAGCCTATTAATACTATTATAAATATAGTAGCCCCAGAGCAGTATAAAGTAATATATAAGCTAATTATAGATAATGATAGAGATCCAGCTTATAGCCTCCAGCCGGGCGGCAGCTAGAGAGGAGGGAGGTAATATTACAGGCTATATCCAGATATCCAGCTAGGGCTATACTTAAGTATCTGAAGCTAACCCCCTCGCTCGGGTGGGGCCCCAGTGGGCCCTATATAGCATTATATATACAGACTTTTCCACGTACTTATAAAAGCTTCTCTTTTATTCCTTAGTTCTAAATAAACAGTATTTTACGCTACCTTCCGGTTGAATAAGTCCAGATCCAGCCTTTCATAATATCTATTTAATACTATATAATAATATCTTTATTAGTATTAACCTCTAGTAAAGTTTTAAAACTATTATTATTAAAACTATTAATACTTTTATAGCTTATAAGGAAAACTTAATATACTACTATAAAGTATACCTTAAAGTTAGTAGTTAACTTATACTTATTATATAAAATATACCTCTCCTTAAGAATATACTTTATAAACTAATAACTAGGTTTACTATATATATAGTATTTTTAATTAATATAGCTGCATATAGATATTAGAAATAGGTAACAGCTATTTAAAGTATAAAGCTGTATATATATAGAAATATAGCTATAATCTTAAGAGTTACCTTAAAGTAAGTTATATATATAGTTAATTTAAAATTAGTTTCCAGCTGCCCTCTGGTAGTTATCTCTATTGTCTTACAAATATTATGCCTTTTAGATTAATAAGATATTACTTATAGAGAATTATAATTAGTTATAGAGACTCTAGATAGTTACTATAAAGCTAAAGAGAGCTAACTAGTATTCTAATATACTATAGTATATATTTATAAGCTAGAGGCAGAGGGTGTTATTTATTTAGATCTTAATAGGGAAAGTTTTTTAGATATATGTAAACTTTAAGATTAGAAGCTTAAAAACCTCCTTTTTACTCTTATTAGGATTCTGAGTAATAATATTCTAAAAATAGTATTTTACTAATTAGAGAGATAGAGCTATTAATTCTCATTATTCTCAAAGTAATTTCTAACCTTTTAGACTATTTTATTAAACATTAGATTAATATTTAAATTACTTAAATAGTTAAAATAAAACTTAAAAGTATTATCTTTAAGTATAATTAAAATAAACCCTACCTATATATACTGTAGAATACTAAACTTAAAATAGTAATTATAAAAAATATAGATTTTTAACTTAAGAATATTATAAAAGTCTCTACTATATTTTATATTCTTATTATATAATTTTATAAGGCTTATAGTATATTTAGCGGATATATTATCGAAAGGGATAATAGTAGTAATATATAGAGGATATTTATAATATCTAAACTAGTTTCAGCTATAGTTTTAGTAGTCCTCTTAGTATTAGAGAGACTTTAAGATAGATAATTAGGAAGCTAGTAAAACTAGTATTTATATTAGAAATCTCTTATCTTACACTATAGGTATATAGGCTACCTAAGTTAGCTATAAGTATCTCCTTTTAACCTCTTATAGTAAAAGTACTATGAATATTATAATTTCAACCTTAGGTTTAACCTCACGGGAGGGTAATATAGAATACTACTTAATAGATATTATATTATTAAGAAGATTAGGAAAATATTTAAATTTAACTTTAAAAGCTAAATACTACTTACTAGTCTCTATAATATCTTTAAAAGTTTATATATTAAAGTCTTATTAGCTAGTAAGTAGTGGAAAATAGATATAAATATAGCTATTAATAATAGGAATCTTAACCTTATAGTTTATAAAGTAGTCTCTAAAGTAGTATATAACTACTATATAGCTAAGTTACTATATTATTTCAGGCTAATTTTTAAAATTACTCTAAAATATTCAAAAACGCTTTTAGCTATATATCTCCACCTTCTTATATAAAGCTATATAGTAGGTAATATAGTTAGAGACTTATACAGTATTATTCAGTATAATATTAATATAATTAATATCTTAGATCTTCCTAAACAGTTTAATATATAAATAGTAGGAGATCTTTATAGATATTATAATATCTATATAAACTATTATTATAAAAGTAGAAGTAAGGATATTTAATAAAAATATCTTAGCCTCAGAAGCTATATTAGATATTATTATAAAAGCTAGAGGAGTATAAAGTAAGGAAGAATTATTAATTTTACTAAATCCATACAGAGAGGGATAAAGGAAGAATTTTCAAAAAACTATATAAATCTCTCAAGAAGTTAAAGCCAGAGATATTATAAATCTCCAGTATTAGAAATCTAGTAATAACTTAAAAAAGATTATTATATTTACTGAATATACTCCAGTTATTAATACTAAGAGCCTAATTTTAAGTCTCAGTAAAGTTATAGAAAATACCTTAATTTAAACTATAATAAAAACCTAATCTTAAATCTTAATAATAGTCTCCTCAAGAAATTAGTATACAGTTTAGAAACTTCCAGCAGAATTATAAAGTAGGGAGGGTCTAAGATATCTAAATAATAATTTCATAATCTTTCACCTTATATAGACTTTAGGTATAAGGTTTTATAATTACTTCTTCTGATATAATAAACTTTACTGATTTACAGTATAGTAATAACAGTAAGGTTAGCTACTAATTAGTGTTAGTTTAATCGTCAGGGTAATCGCACGCTATATATCATCTCATTATACGGATGCAAACTAGTATTCTGGTTTTCAGGTGGTGTTATTATTACGTTATATAGCGTATAGCGTTACGTAAGGCTCTAGATCTACAGTATAGTAATTACTTACTAATTACCACACTACTAAGCTACAGCTGACGCTAGATACTATATACCTATAGCCAGTAGGCCCTAGAGAATATACTACTATATATATAGTAGTGTGTATAGTTACTATATACCCTACAGTATAGTATAACTAACATAAAGGTTAAGTATTCTATTTTACTTTTATAATGCTATATTTTCTATTTATTCTAGTAAATTAATTATTAGAGTTTAGATTATATAACTTATATAAATTATACTCTAAATTAGTTAAATATTCATATTAAGAAATTTAATAAATAGATTATATAGTAACCTATATATTCATAGCTTCCGTTTTTCCATTATATATAAGGTTAATATTTCTGAAAATAAACTCTATTTTAATAGATATATCCGGAAGCTTCCTACTTCTAGTGGAATTAGAACTTTCTATCTTTATTACTACTTCTACTAATATTAGTACTGTTTTCAGATATTATTCTGAATTCCCTATTCTTCTGTAATTTATTAAGTATTAAATTCCCTTAATCTATTTACTAGTCTTCTATACTAGTTTAATAAAAGCTTTCTTATACTTATTAATATTAGCTAAGGGGATATTATTATTAGTTTATCCTTATAAAGTTTATTAATAAGATTCAGGAAAGAGGATATAGTTAGAATATCAGAGTGACAGACTATTTATAGTTAGTATAGCTTTACTATATCTTAATTATAGATATATCTCTAAAGGCTACAGCTTTAGAACTATATATACTTATTAGATAAATTATACCTATTAGGTAAATATCTTCTTTAGTAAAAGCCTTATAAATATCTTCTAACTTAAGGTTTCTAATATTATTATCAGCTAATATTCTTACTGGTAATATAAATACTTAATTTATATATATTAGCTGCAACTTTATAGAACATTTACTTATAATATATAGGTAAAGTATTATTAGATAATAATATTATTAAGGTTATTATTAATTTAACTTAGCTAATTATTATATAAATATACTAGCTATAGTAGATAGAGATAATAGGTAATAGTATAAGAGTATTATTAGTTATATAAACTTATATCATTTTATATACTAGCTTTTGTATCTTTATTATTATAGAGGGAGAGTTTAAAAATGAGGTTTAGTAATTAGCCAGTTGGATATATTACCTTACTTTTAATATAAGTAATCCTTCTCTTATATTATTCCTTCTTATTTTCTTCTCTTTCTATTTTCCTAACTTTACTATTAGTATAAAATACCTCTCGTCCTTAGTATTTCCTAAGCTATAAAGTTACTAGAAAGACTCTTCCAATAACTTAATTCTTGAGGTAAGTATATAATATTAATAGGTAGATATTTAGCTTTATATTTTCTTCTTTTTATTAGGTAACTAAGAGTTATTATCTTGAATCTCTAGTGGTTTTTAGTAAATATACTAGGGATATTTATTAGTAAAAATAGGAAATAGTAATTCCATAATATCTTCAGCTTTAGTAGTATTTAACATATTATTGAATATTACCAGTTATTAGTATATTATTACTTAGGTATCTTCCTACTATAGGTACTTACAGAGTATATAGGGGAAAAGACTATAGACTAATACTTATTATCTGGTTTTAAGATCGAAATTTTTATATATTAAATATATATTACTAAATATATACTTACTATTTTTTCTAGGGTTTCTTTATTATATAAAATAAATACTTTCTTTCCTTCTTCTTACTTTCTAATATTAAAATCTAAGCTTCGAGGTAAACTGCATTATAGATTTAGACTTATTAATATGTTATAGATATAAATATATTAATTAGGTTTACTAATACTCCCTTAAGATATTATAGAGGAAAGATTAGTATATTATATCTTTAGTTATGAAAATAGTTTCTTATCTTTTATTAGTTAAATATATATAAGATATTAGAAAGTGGTGGTAAGAAAAAGTAAAGTTATTATAGGTTCCTTCCTTCTAATTATATTAATATTCTTATTATAGCATTTTGCTTTCTTAATTTAACGTTGATTTAAGTTATCAGTTTATTTTATAATAAATAAAATATAATATTAAGTTAATAGGTTGTTAAAAGTTTATCTTTACTTCTGTTTTTATTATAAATATAGTATTAATATTCCTGGGGTAGTATATAGTTATAATAGCTTTAAGTTACCTACTTTAACTTAAAGGCTATCTAGAGAGTTCCTTAGGGGATATTATAATCTTATTTTGTTTGGATATTTCTTACTAATCTATAGTTTAATAATAGTGATAAATATTAGTAGTAGTTAAATTACTAGTCAGTGTAAGTTTATAACTAGTAAATATTATAATTAAATAATTATATATAGTCAGATAATAACTGGTAGTTTCTATTTATTTATATTTAGTCTATATTATAATATATATATATATATATATACTGCATGCTATTAAGATTAATCCGTAGGATAATTCTCTTATTTAATTAGTTTAAATACCTGGGGTATCTAGTAAGTTACCCACCACTATAGCATTTACTATATTAGGACCTAGTAAATCTAATAAATATATAACCAAATATAGCTATATATATTATATAAAGTTTTATTCTAACTAATTTAAGTAAAGTAAGAATTGTAGAGATAATAAAGCTACCTGAGGCTTTACTAATATTAAGGATTTCACTAGGAAAAGATATATTGTATATATTATTACGTATAGTATACCGATAGAGTGAAAGATATTGATATCTAAAGTGTGTAGCCTATAGGCTATATATAGGCTAAATCTAGATATTCTAGATAATTAATTACTATTTACCTAGTGGATAGTAATAACTAATAGCTAGTTATTACTAGTAGCTTATTTTTACTATAAGGTAATACTATATAGGCGGTATACTGTAAGGCTCTAATAACCTTATAGTTATTATATTACTAATATTAGTAAACTTTGTTTTTACCTTATAACTATAATATATTATATTTCTATATATAAGATAAAATTAATTAAATAACCTATGTTTCTTAACTAAATAGCCTTCTAAAGTTTCGTTTTTTATTTTAAATATATAATATATTTCTTTATATAAATTAATATATTATTTATATTAATAGATTTCTCTAAGGTATAGTTTGGGAATTCTTCAGTAAAAATATTAGTAATATTATTCTTACTATTAATTTCTATATTTTATAGAGTTCTTAATAATTATAGAAATAGAAAGAAGGTTATAATAAGCTATAATCTTTAATAAAGATATAGTAAAAATATATTTAAAATCTATATTAGTAACTATAACATTAATTTCTAAGGTAAATATATCTCTAATTACTTTTTTACTTTAAGTTAAAAGATAATATATTAGGTTACTTTAGATTATAAACTTACTTTTACTGGTAGCTATTTTTTAGCCTAAAATTATTATAAATTCCAGTTAAGATAATAAGTTAATCTTATTAGTAAAGAAACTATCTTTAAAAATATAAAAATATATTTTAGAGAGATTAAGAGGGATAAAAGTTAATTCTTAATCTAAGTATTTTATTTACTATTTAATATACTTATTAAGAATAATAATATTATTACTGGAAGGTTATTATTATTATATCACTTTCGGCTTTTTGTTTTATTCTATTTTCAAGAGGTTTATAAAGGTTCTTAACCTTACGACCTTAGTGGTTACTTTCAGCTATATATATTAAGTTCTAGCCTTACTGAGGCTCTCACTGATTGTTACTATAAGGTCTTCCTCTGCTATAAGGTTGAATATTATAACTGGGGGTATAATTATCTATAATAATAGGTTCTTTTATTACTATTTAAACTAGTTATAAGTTAGTATTAGTATAAATATTATTACTAGGTAAGTTTTACAGTTAGAATTATATATAGAGTGAAAAGCTTAGATACTACTATAAGTATAAAGTAAAAGTAACTAAATTTTTATTATATTATATATAAGAAGTTAAAATATATTTCAGGCTAACAGATTAAAATAATATATTTAGTTATTTTTACTTTATATCTATAGTGGTATTTAAGCTCTTTACTCTATATATAATTCTAACTGTAAAATTTACCTAGTAACAGTATTTATATTAATACTAGCTTACAACTAGTTTAAATAGTAATAAAATTACCTATAATTATAGATAATTATACCCCCAGTTATAATATTTAACCTTACAGTAGAGGAAGACCTTATAGTAATAATCAGCGAGAGCTTTAGTGAGGCTAGAGCTTAATATATATAGCTGAAAGTAACTACTAAGGTTGTAAGGTTAAGAACCTTTATAAACCTCTTGAAGATAAAATAAAATAAAAAGCCTACGAAAGCTAAGTATTCTATAATCTATTACTCTTCTATATCTAAACTATCCTCAGTATTTTATAATAAAACTAGAATTCTCTTTAAATCTATATAGCTACTTATAACTAAAGTAATATAATAGTAAACTCTAAATATTCCTTTATAATCTCTATAATAGAAGATATTAATATCTTCTAAAAAGCCTAAGTAATATTATAAATACTAATATTAATAAGTAGACTCTAGATATTCAGAAGAAAATTATCTAGTTATCTTATAATTTACTATACTAAAGTAATAATTTCAGAAACAAATTATTAATTAGATAGTATCCTAATATTAATATATTATATTAATTACTCGATATTTTAGAATATTATAATATTTAAATTACTGGAATTGTAAATATTATATAATTATACTAAAAATATCTATATCTATACTAATATTATTTATATATTAATATATTTAATTAATATATTAAGATTATTTACTAATAAAAACAGACTGAATCTTACTATATTTATATAGAGATTATAAGTTAGTTTATATTAGTAGTGGAGAACTTTTATATTAGTAGTAGAAAACTTTTATACTAGGAGTATAAAGTTGTATCTTAGGAGTAAGTAGGGTATAGTTTATTATAAAGATGTTAAGATTATAGATATAGAGGTTATAATAAGTATTTAAATAGAGTAGCTATAGTTAGTAGTAATTAAATCTCTTGAGATATTTAAATTATATATAGATAGTGTGAGGGTGTGAGGGTGTGAGGGTGTGAGGGTGTGAGAGTGTGAGGGTGTGAGGGTGTGAGGGTGTAAGGTTGATGCAGAAGGAGTTATTAGTTATTTATTGTCGAAAAGGTTAATATAGGGTAGGTATACTAGCTACTGTAGCTGTAAGGAGTTTAGGTCTAGATTAACTTAAAGCTAACTATAGTAGTTAGCGGGGGGTGAGAGAGTTGAAGTTATACTTCAGGGAGTAATATATCCACTAATAATTATAATAGAAAGTAAGCTATCAGTCCCTCCCTTGAAATATTATATATTTTATATATAGATATTATTTAATATAGCTTTTTTTAATTATTTCAGAATTTATAAGGATATTAATAATAGTAAGCTTATAGTTTTAATTCTTTTACTTAAGAAGGAGGTTTTTATATTAGAGGGAAAATGTATTATTATTAGATATTAGTAATATATTATAATAGCTTCAGGTCTGTAGGCTGCTATTCTGGGTCATATAACTAACTTACGTAAAATATTCCTTATATAAGATATATCTATAAATCTATATATTAGATAATACTATTTCATAAATAGCCTTTCATATAAATAAGCTTTTATCTACCTATCTTTATAGACTTACTAATATAGTTTACTATAGTTATAAGCTTAGCTTTAAATATCCTCTGAGATTTATTATTTAAGCTATACCTATTTAGCTTATATTATTTATAAACCTTCTTCTTATTTGTCTCTTCTTTCTAGTTAATTATCTAATTATTCTTATAATATCTTTCTAAATAATATTATTAGGTTTTCATATCTCTATTTATCTTAACTATTATTAGAACTAGCTCTAAAAATATAATATTTTAAGTATTATACTAGAGTAAAGAATATTTAGAAATATATTAATTTAAGTAATTGTTACCCACCTAAATTTAACTCTCAGGAGGATCTTATTTCTCTTAAGAATTATATTTAAGATCAGAATATTTATAACAAGTTTATCTAAGTAGCTTATATTATATTATAGTCTCAGGATAAACTTACCTAAAATAATACTTTATATTTAACCTCTTAAGTAACTTTATTCCAGAATACTTCTATCTCTATAATAACTACTAATTCTCCCGGTATTTATAATAAGTACTTAGTATATTTATCTCTTATAGTAGCTAGAGCCTCTAATAACATAAAAGTTAAGAAATATCTTAAAGCTATAAAGTAATAAGTTAATATAATCATTAATTTCACCCTTCTCTAAATAGCTTACTTAGAATAGCTTCTGGTAAATAATATCTTACTTTATAACCTTATTATTAACCTTAAATACTACCTTACTTTATTGGATTTCAGTATTCTAACTACTATTAGAAAGAAGTATAATCTAGCTCTCACTTAGGTAAAGATTTTGAATAATATATCTACTTAATATACTATCTGAACTAATACCTACCTTTATGCTATTTAATATAATATTCCTGAGATTAATAGAATTCTAGTAGTAGAGAACTTCCTAAATATAGTGGAAGTCTAATTTATTATAAACTAAATAAGTATCTAGATTAATTAAATTACTATAAATAAATATACTGACGTTAGAATCCTCTAACTATAAGAGTATAAAGATATTTTCTCTAAGATTATTTACTATAATAATTTCCCAGGGGATTTCTATAGTAAATAAGGGGTTTTTATAACTTTTATAAAATAGTTAGCTAAAAACTCTATATTCACTCTATAGGCTGTAAGTAAGGGAATATTATTTTTATATACCTCTATAATATATTAAACTATATATAAACCCCCCTTAACTGCAGCCAGCTTAAATTTACCATAAAAGGAAGCTTAAATAAATATAATAAATTAGTTTTGGATACTAATAGAATTTTAATATAAAAGTATCTTAGTGAGAACTGCTATAGTAATCTTTATATTAAGTTATTCTATACTGGATAGCTGAAAGTTCCAGTTATTATTAACTTTCCCTTAGGCTTTTTATCGTACAAATATAGCTGCAGTTAGAAGACGAATAGTAGCTATAATAGAGGTAATTTCTAAGATAACTAATTTCAATAGATTTTACAGTATTCTTCTAATATGGTAGCTATTATTATTAACTTCTTCCTTCTGGAGAAGCCTTATTATATAACCTTAAAGTTATTTAGTATCTTTATTACTTCTATCTTTTTATATTACTTATTTAGTAATAATATAGTTATAGATAATTATAATACCACCTACCTTATTAACTAAAAGAACCTTCTGGAGTCTAGCTTCTATAGAATCTCTCTAGCTAGCTTTGAGATAAAAAATCATATTATATTCTTCTTAATTTTAGAGAACAAATACTATATACTGAAAGCTTTCTTAAATAGCTTTAATAGAATAAAGATAGATTTAGTTCTAGAGAATATCTATTATATTAAGGATTTATATATATATATTATTTTAAAGATATTACTAAAACAAAAAATATCTAGTATATTGTTTTAACTATATACTTTACTTAAGGAAGAAGAAGAATAATATTATCTTATATAACTTCTTTTAAAAGTTAAATTTAGTTTTCTTTAAATATACTTCTATTTCTACCTACTTTAATATAGTTTCTTTTAATATTATATATATTATTAACCTTTATATATTTTAAATAAGCTTCTATTCCTTAAGAAAGCGTCTATATAAATAAAAAGACTTTATATATCTATAATATTTATAGTCTAGGTATTTAAAATCTAATATACTTATGAAGATTACTACTTATACTTAGGGGGTAAAAATTAAAGTAGCTACTTACCTTCAGTGTAAATATTATATAATAACCTATACTTATTAAGTTATCTTTCGTCAGAAGTTAGAATATTATTTCTAGTAACTTTATTACTATATTACTTAGAATCTCTTTAATTACCTACTTAGCTATAACTTTTTAGGTTAGATAATAGTAATTAAAGATAGATTTACTAGCTATCCCTTTATCTTTATTCTTTAGAATAAGTTTTAGAATAAACTTTCAATATATTATACTATTTTAAATAATAGATACTATATAAGAAGCATCTTTCTATCTGTAAGATCTAATAGAATATTAAGGAAGTTATTATTTTAATTAATAGATAAATGTAATATTAGTAATATACTGAAGAAGAAGAAATTAAACTTAAGTTTTCTTTCCTATATATAAAGAAACTAGTAGGTAATTAGAGATATACTAACTAAATAATTATTATTAAATTTATTAAGATACTTCATAATATTAACCTTCTATTCTATCTATAGCTAGAGGTAGTAAAAACTACTATTTTTATTTATAGTATTAGCCTTTAAGGAAACTTCAGTTGGAAGTTACCTCTTAAAGTTAAAGAAAAATAACTTTAGTAATATATAAAGTAGAATATTTAAGAGAATATTATCTCTCTAGTAAAGAATCGATATTCGAACTAGGGGTATCTTTATATATATAGATACTTAATATATTTACTTAAAAGGAAGTAGAAGTAGAAACTCTATAAATGTAGCGAGGTAGGTAGGATTGAGACCTACATCCGGTAAAGTGATACCTTACGTTAAAGGTATATATACCAGATATTCTCA
>MASP02000224.1:0-221116 GCA_001693025.2 Colletotrichum lindemuthianum | reverse complement strand
TAGAATATTCCACGGAATATTCAGCCTGTAGGTACAGTACTACTATAGGGTAAACACCTATAGCTTAGTATTTCAACAAAATCTATTCGTGTTGGACGAATCACCAGCTTGGGCAAAGGAAGACAATTGAGTTTTGGGTGTGTTGGCAAGATAATGCTTTCCGACCTTGGATGAAGGCAAAGCGAAAAAGGATGGGGGAGTGAGACGTAATCCCGGAGGCCAGACCATCCATCCATCTCGAGTTCGGACTTCGCTTAGATTGGCTTAGCCGTATCGGGTAAGGTCTTAGACGTCCAGCAAAGACCCTGCATCACCAATCGAGGGGTCCATCTCTAGCAGCACCGCCACTCAGTGTCTTGGAAGCCCTGTTAAGGAGAGACTGAGCTCTGTCGCCTAGGCGGGCTGCTTGAACATGGCACGTACCTGAAACAGGTCATAGCGTACCTCGTCTGGCTTATCGTCGACCAATTGAGAGGGTCGATAAGGTAAGACGATCCACCGCGGCAGCTGAAGTTAGCGCCGCGAGGTGCAGATTGACAGCGCAAGACAGCGCAAGCCAGGTCGTCATCGCCTGAAGCCTCTCTCTGCCTTTAGTGGTTAGAGCAGTACGCCAAGGCACGTGTCAAGACACACTAACGTTTAGCCCAGTGCATACACTAGGTACCGGACCGGCACAGCAGTGACACGCCGACAAGCCAGCACGCCAATCCGGAAGGAACTCCTCGACCATCCCTCCATTTCCACTGGTTCGACTCTTTTCGTCACTGTCCTCCTACCTACTCACCTCTACCTACTTCTTCGCCTCCCTCCCCTCGGCCGAAGAAAATGGTTCCCTTCTCCGATTCTGCTTTTTTTAGACGCCATGTCGACTTCATCTTAGCAAACGGACGACCCAGTTGTTTCTTTTGATCCGTCGTCATGGCCGGCAGTCTTCATGCCTATATCGTCGAGGGTTTAACGCCTGCGCGCGTCTTCGCCTCTCTATTTCTCGTCTTCGTCGGCCTATTGGTGCTGGATCACACATGGAAGCCGACGTATCCGAGCAACATTCCTGTCGTCGGCCACGGCAAGGGGACTGTCGCCAGGATTAAGAATTTTGGATACTACGTCTTCCGGTACCGAGACTGGGTCATTGAGGGTTATCACAAGGTATAATGGCCTCGGAACTGCTGATCGCATTTTTTAAATTCACTCTATTGACCCTCTGTTGTAGTACAACAAGAAGAATCTCGCCTTTGTCGTCCCCGCCGCTGCTAGTCGAGCCCCCGATATCATCATCCCGCGATCTCTCACGAAATGGCTACTCGAGCACCCGGACTCGGTAGTCTCCGCCCACGAAGCCCACAATGATGTCCTGTACAGCGACTACAACTTCCTTGGCAAGGTCTACTCCGACGACGTATGGCACACAAAGGTCATCCACAAGAGTCTCGCCCGACACCTGAGCGGTCTTGTCCCTGGTATCGAGGAGGAGGTTGCCGTCGCTGTCGACGAGGCATTCGGCAACGACACGGACAACTGGACAACACTGAGTCTCTGGGACGCCTGGCTCACCATTGTCCCGCCTGTGACGAATCGCATGTTGGTTGGGCCTACCGTCTGCCGGAACAAGGACTTTTGCAAGGCCATGGTCTCGTTCGTCGACCAGGTGATTCTCAACTGCTTCGCCCTGCACATGGTCCCCCACATCATGCTACCCGTTCTCGGACGTCTTATCACGCTACCTAACTGGTGGTTGTGGCGGAAGGCAGCAAAGCACAGCCTCCCTGTCATCACGAAGCGTCTCGATGATGTCCGAAAGAAGGAAGCTGGCGACCCCGAGTACGAGAACTGGATTGCGCCCGAGGACTTCATCACCTGGGATATCCGCATGGCCAAGATGGAGGGAAACAGCTTCGAGCTCGACCCCTACGTCATTTCGAAGCGGCTGTTGCCCATTCAGTTTGCAGCTATCCACACGACCGTCCTGACTGGTCACAGTGTCGTTCTTGATTTACTGAGCTCGGATCCGGACAAGGGCTTCATCGATGGTATCAGAGAGGAAGCGGAAAGGGTATTGAAAGCAGAGGGTGGAAGATGGACCAAGAACGGACTGTCACGGCTTTACCGTCTCGACAGCGCCATCCGCGAAAGCCAGAGGTTGAGCAACTTTAGTTGCACGCTCATGGAGCGAAAAGTTATTGCTGAGGAGGGCATAACGAACGTCGAGGAGGGCTGGCACCTACCAAAAGGGTCCTTCTTGACCGTCAACCTCGAGGGTCTGCATCACGACGACGAGCTTACGCCCCAAGCGACCGAGTACGACGCTTTCCGGACCAGTCGCCAAAGGGAGGCATACGAGGCTAAGCCACCGTCTGAACGAAGCCTTGAGGAAGGGTTGAGGCTGAAGAACCTGGGCATGGTCACGACGAGCGACGCCCATCTGCCTTTTGGTCACGGGAGACACGCTTGGTAGGCCAATGCCATCATTTACACTTCATCATTTACACTACAAACTTACTAACAAGAACCTAGCCCAGGCCGTTTCTTTGTGGCTCACGAGCTCAAGATGGTGGTTGCGAATCTTCTCCTCAACTACGACCTCAAGCCGCTGGCCGAAAGGCCGAAACCCAAGTGGATTGGGGTTACGGTTGTGCCGCCGGTGGAGGCACAGATACAAGTCAAGAGGAGGAAGAGAAGTGGTTGAAGTGCGACAGACGTTACGTTTCATGAATGGCGCTGGGCACATTGGTATTGCAGTGAAAAATGAAGATCACAATCACAATCTGGAACATGATGACTGTGTTGCAGCTCGAGTTAATCTTTCATAGGGTTCAACGAGCCTCTCTGCGCCACGACCGGGATCTACTGCCCAGTCGTCCACCTGTGTTCGACCAGCCCAGGGATGAAAGTGTAAAAAGAAAACAAGCCAGCAACCCAGTACTTTTAGCTCTTCCTGCGATGCCGTCAGTAAGTCTCTGAGAAGCCAGGGATTGAAAGGGCCGAAGCGTACTGAAATACTACACCAGAATCTCTCTCGCTGATGCCGTTGTGGATGCCACTGTGGATGAAGTCGTTGGACCACTTTCGGTTATATCTGCAAAGTCCATCCCGTCAGCACGGCACTGTGTCGTTTCTTTTCCGACGTAAGTCGCAAACTGGGAATTTACGCACTGGTTGCAAATGTAATATGGCTTGTTGTACTCGCCACGCACCACCTTCAAAACCCTGTAGAGGAAAACAGATTTGCAGCTCCCTAGATGTCTGCGTGAGTCATCAATCCAGCAGCTTGGTCTCGAGTCTGACTCACAACCACACTGGGCGAGGCACCACTGCTCAATGTTATCAGTAACACCGGCACTCACGCTGTCTGACGTCTTGTCTTCGCTGTGGCTGGCGACACCGTCCTTCTCGAGCAGCTTGGTGAAGCCCGGCGGATTGGTGCTCCACTTGAGCTTGGGCGGCACCGGGGGCTGCCCTGGCGGGGTGGCCGGCGGTCCCGACGCGGCCGGAGCGGTCGACGTCGGTCTGGGTCGGACCGATGTTGTCCAGCTCGACGGTGCGGCGGAGGTGGCCTGGCAGGCTGGGGCTATGGAACCAGATGCCTGGCGGCGTTGGTTCGACATGGAGGACGTTGCGCAAGATAGAGGGCGGGGATCGATGCCGTTCCAGATGACGTTGGGCTGGCCCTCCATGTGGGCGTAGGAGAATTCCTTCACCATGGCCTTGACGTTGGCGGCGACCTCTCCCGGAACCTGTAGACGGGACTCGTACTGGGGCTGGGAGAGCCAGACTGCGATTACGCCGGAGACGGCGGGTGCGGCTTGCGACAGGATTAGAATCCCTCGAGGATCACCGGGGGGACTCGCAGCACCATTACGTACCAAAGGATGTGCCGTACGTCTCTATAGTCCCGGGCGAATCGCCGTCGGCGCAGACGACCATGCTTGGAGCCGAAACGGTAAGCTGATCGCCGGAGCCTTGGGAGAAGAAGGTGCGAGAACCGTTGTTGTGAACGCCGCCGACGACTATGATATCAGAGGTTGGTCCAAAGAGCGCCGGGTAATCGTCAACGTCATCGATACCGAATTCCTTTGTCTGTTAGTGACGAGCAGATGGCGGTCAGAACTTTGGGGCGTAGTCTCTCACCCAGTCGTTGCCAGAAGCCGTGACGACGACGATGTCCAGGGTCATGATCTTTTTGAGAAAGTCATGGTATACTGGTATCATGGGTGCGAATCTACCCGGGAATTCTAACGCGCGTCAGCAACGTTCTTTTGGGGGAGGCGGAGAGCGCAAGGGTGCTTTCTCACTTGACCCTACAGATATGTTGACAACTGCCCTGCCCTTGAGTTTTTTCTGGACGACGTCGTTTGAAATCTCATTGAGAGCGGTGAAGTAGCCCACGATGGAGAAGCCCGACGGCAGCTTGACGGCCACGACGTCTGCGTCCTTTGCAGCCCCGTAGTTGTGGCCTGCGGCTTTGGAGACGACGCAGGTGCCGTGGTTGTAAAAGTCCGTCTCTGTGCGCTCGCTGCCTTTGGGGTACAAGAAGGTCTTTTTGCCAGGCATGAGTGTCCATTCCTTGGATCCGGTCAGCACACCCGCGAAGTTTGGGCAGACTCGGGTGAGAGGTTTTCCTACCGGGCTCTCCGTGTTCACGCCGGTATCGACCACGTAGATGGTCACGCCTCTGCCAGCCTCTGAGGCGTAGCCATAACCGGGGAGTTCGTCCAGGGTAGCGCCTTTCGGGAGGGAGATGACTTTGAGTGCGTCTGCGGCATCCTCCTGGAGTCTGATTCCGGATGGATTGGTATCATATCGCGCGGTGAAAGGTGATGGTCGTGCGACTTGGGAGCCGCCGTCTCGACGAGAGATTCCGGGGCGCGGCTTCGGTGTGGACGGGGCTCGATCTTGCGGAAGGCTTTCGTCTAAGAAGACGATGTCGACCTGCTCATCGTAGGGTTTCGTCAGTCCAATGAAGTTGATTTTCCAAATCTGTGCTGTTCAACTTACGCCTTCTTGTTTGCGCATGGCATCGGCTTGACCTGGTGTAATGTTTGCCAAGAAAAAAAAAGCAAGACCGGTGTCGTCGCTGACAACTTCTGACACCGACTTTGGGACAGCTTCCTTCTCGAGTGCTTCTCTTACGGCACTGATCTGCCCGGCCGTGGCGTCCTGGGCGATGAATATGATGTGCAGGGCAGCCGATGCCGTCGAGGACGCCGTGGCGGAGGTGGAGGTGGAGGTGGAGGTGGAGGTGGAGGTGGTGGTAAAGGACGAGATGGTAGATGACCCTGTGCCTGAAGTGATGGGGAGCTGGGTCGAGGAAGCCGAGCGAGTGGTGGTAGACAGAGGTCGCTGTCTGGCGAGAAGGCGTCTATGAACGTCCAAGGCTTCATGTCCGTGAGAATGCGACAACGCTCTGCCGGCTGATAAGAGCGCGGTAAACCACAACAGAGGGTGGAGGGCGTGCATGATGGTGAGGTAGAGACTGACTGCCAGTTTAGGTTAGATGACCTAAAAGATTGACTGACTGAACGCCTGGCGACGTCAGGACATGTTCACGATGCAGGCTCCAGGCTGTTTGACATGATCCAGAGCGTGGCTTCTTGAGTGCGTAGCGCAGCGTCCAGTAGCAAGAATGGAAGGAGCGAAGCGATGAAGTTATCTTAATATACAGCGCTTAAGAGCCTTATCTAGGTATGTGGCTTCAATAAAGCTAGGGCCCCGCGATTCATACCTACCCCAAGGTATTCATTACGTATCTACCCTATTCGTTACGTATTACGGATACGCTCTGGGAGTTTCGCTGGAGGGACCCTTCCCTACCCATATTAGCCTCCAGCGTCTATGGTCGGTCCTTGTTTTTGATCAAAAGATCATCGAGTCTCAATGCCACCCGCATGCCTGCTTGCAGGTTGCTCAGTCCCTCTGCTAACCTTCTCGGGTAAATAATTCAGGACTGCAAAAAAATTCCTGCAAGTCAGGCGCTTTGAGATAGATTGACCTGCGGCTAGATCGAAACCTTCACCCCAAGATCCAGGTACCCTGGTGAAGCCATGCTAAGCATTTCGGCTCAGCTGCCAGGTTGAACACGCATAGTGAAAGTGTGGGGGCTCTGCGGGCTAAAGACTGAGAGCAAGTTTATGTGAACCTGGCCCAGGTGCATCGCCAGCTGTTGTACTGGTTGGAGCTTGGCTACCCATCTCATAGTCATGATAAGAATGACGCTTGGCTCTCTTATCAGTGCCCGAGGTATGGAGTTGTCGTGTCAGCAAGTGTCCAGAAAATACGCAGATATCCGCCTTTGCCGCGTCCTGCGTTGTGACCAACACGCGTCACCTTTGCACGACGAGAGCAGTTGTCAGCTATTTGTGGAAGTTGATCATGAAGATAGGGCCCAGTAGCACAGCTTTGATACGGCAGAGAATATCATGTACATCAGTCATACGGTCCGACCCAGACACGTTTCCAACATGTCAAATGCATCAATATTCAATCCACCGTCAGTTAGATGACGACCCGCAGCCAGCGCAGGACGAATACATTGCGACGCATTACAACTAAGACCAATGCCGGCATACGATGACATTAAGGAGTTCTCAATCCAAGGTACATCGAAGTTTCCAGGCGCTTGAATCGGGTTTCCATCCCTCGCTGAAAGCATAAAGGCCTAGAATAATTGTCGGCAAGCCAAACCTTACATTTCGGCAACCATGTGCCATCATCCATATTCCATGCACAGCCCCCGTCACGAACACAGCCCTTGAACAGCCGAGAGCTCTCACTCTGCGAGTCTTCATACAAGCACGATGATGGACCAAAATGGCTGGGTCGGTGGTCGGACTCCCCTCTGGCCTCTACAACACCAGCTCCCAAGTCTCGGCCACGGCATTTTCCCTCCACATCTTGTGCGCCTCAGAGTGCAGCAGTCGGAAACCTTGCTTGATGTAGAACGTCCTCGCCACAGTCATGTGCTGGTCCGTTCTGAGCCTGAGGCGGTCATATCCCGCGTCCCTGGCGAAGTTCACGCAGAGCCGCATGAGTTGCTTCCCCAAGCCGAGTCCACGAGCGTCCTTCTCGACGAGGAGGCATCTCAACTGGGCTCGCTTCGGCTCGCTGCCGTCTCTGATGAGCATGACGCATCCGAGGAACTGCCCCTCTCTTTCTGCGATCCAGCATCGCTCCGAAGCCGGTTCGAAGTTGTCGATAAAGTCGGCAGTAATTCGGCCCACCAGAGCCTCAAAGGCATAGCCGTGTCCAAACTCCTCCGCGTACATAATGCCGTGCCGATGAGTGATGTATCCCATGTCACCCGGTCGGTGGTCTCGGATGATGATGGCCCCCGGGGGGTGGCTGGTCGTTTCGCACTCGATCTTCATGTCGTTCAAAGTGATGCGATGAATGTGGGAGTTCCGGTTTTTTTCTTGGAGTATTCTTGTTCGACAGGTCCCAGTGAGCCAATGAGTGAAGAGTAATCTACGAGAGACTTGGACATGGCAAGCTGGCCAGCTTCTTATCGTCGTTCAAGACTCGATATAAGCGCTAGTCAAATTGGTCACCATTGGCCTAGGTATCCGACTTTTCAGGTTATGCGGGGGCATGTCAATCTTGCAGGCAAAGGGCGTAATAGGCGACGCCACTCTGCAAGCCAAGTCTGTCGTATCATCAGACATTGCAACTCGTTTGAGGCGTCCATTCTCGTACGTAGTGTGGTAATTGCTGTAGATATTGAAGTTCTAGCTTTGGTCCTAGGACTAAAACCGGTCAAATCTGATGCTTCGTAGCTGTATACGTTGAATATTGTCATCTCTTTGGTAGTAGCAATTTATATGTGGTGCTAATGTGCTTTCTCGCTCGAATGAGGCAACTCGATGATGAGTCTGCTCTCAAGCCGCAGCTTTCTAACATCCAACAACCAAAGTCCCAGTCTCATGGAACAATCTATCCAAATTACAGGTCCTGAAACACCCAGCTCGGATAATTGTACGGATTACCGCAACCAGACTGCCTTTTAGCCCAAATATCGTTGCCACATGCCATGGCTAATGTGAAGAAGCCTCGATGGCAAGTTGTGGTGGTCTAATACCAGCATCTACTTTCATCCACGATGTCGGCTTCATGCATCTCTCGTCTTCTTCAACCTTGTCTCTCTGCTCATCTATCTGGCAAGCTACACCTCCCCATCTGAAGCCCCTTTTTCTTGCCGCGAGGCCACGGCTACAATTCAATACACAGCAGCAGTTGCAGCAATCACAAAGACGGCCGTGATGGTGCTGAACCAACCAAGGCCGATACTGTTGATCGCAGGCAAACAGGTAGCGGTTCCCACAGCCGCAACAGCGTACCGGAAGAAGTAGTTGCCTCCTATTTACCAGGTTAGCGCTCAGAGGCATTTGCACTATCTCATCTAAAGTTTAGGCTTGCAATTACCCAACCCATGGGTACCCGTGGGTTACCCATGGTTTGGGTTGGGTAATGGGTAATTTTGGGTACCCAGCTAAAATTTCATTAATATTTTATTAATTAATAGTGAAGTATTTATATTGAAAAAGAGGTTAATTTGATATAAAATAGTAAGACTATTATATTTATAGACTTATTTTTATTTTACTTATAGTTTTATTTGTAGTAATTATTTGTGGTAATGAAAATGGGTAATTTTGGGTTACCCAAAACTACCCATTTTGCCATTGGGCTTTCAGTGGGTTACCCATTATTACCCATGGATCTCTGGGTAAAAAGGCCCCTACCCAATACGACCTATGGGTAATAATGGGTAACCCAAAACTACCCATGGGTCGTATGGGCCATTACCCAGCTGGGTACCCGTGGGTAATTTGCAAGGATTCTAAACGCACCCATGACTTCCGCACTCTTTCCCTTATAGACGTCCAAGCAATGAGTGTTGATGCTGGGAAATGACAGCGTCTGGGCAAACCCCTGGATAAACATGCAAATGACTGGCAAAGGAATGCCGCCTTTTTCCTTCTCAATAGACCAACCGTAGATCAAGATTGCACATGGACTGACGACCCCCATGGGCACGAAGGCGCAACGAAGACGATCTTCCGGAAGCCTACTGCCTCTCTTTTTGATCCAAGCCTTCAGAGTGTAGTCTGCATAGCGCCCGCCGCAGTAGGTGCCAGTAAAGTAGCCAATGCCCGGGGCAAGGAAGAATAGACCCGACTGGAGGGGGGATGTCAGGTGAAACCGTGGGTTTATCACGTATCTGATGGGCGTTAGAAGCGCCTGCATGTTCCATATGAGAGATGCGGCCGCGACACCCTGTCTTTTGTCAGAAGCTGCCCGCATGGCAATCATCAGGGCTGGTGAAGGCCCACGGGGGAACATACCGCCACGAACAGCTTCGGAACGAGTAGCAGCGCGAGAACTCGAATCGGATTCGCCCAGTCCCAGACCTGCCTAGCCTTCTTCGCGAACGGGAGGCCCTTCAACTCGTCTGATCGTTTACGATGGATCGTCTCCGGCAGGGCCACGACCGCAAGCACTGTCGTGAGCCCGGCCAAGGCGGCTTGGAACCAGATCAAAACCTGCCAAGGGTGGAAGGTTATGATGACGCCGCCGATGAAGGGCGCAAAGGACTGGCCGATGAGCGTGCCGTTGAGGAACCAACCCAGAGCAGTCCCTCTTTCGGTGGGCTTGTAGATATCGCTGATGCAACTGGAACCCAAGACAAGATAGGCGGTGCCGGCAAACGCTGACAGCGTCCGAAAGACGAAGAATGCCGCGAGGTTGGGGGACAAGGCGGTCCCGACGGTGAATGCAGTAAATCCAATGGCGGAGATGATGCCGGGCTTTCAACAACATCAGCACTGAGTCTAGGGAATAATATATCAGTGTCATGATCCCACAACTCACCCATTTCCGGCCGAAAACCTGGCTCACCGGACCCCAGAACAAGGTGCTGATGCCCATGAAGGCAATGTAGATGGCATTGCTGACGTTGATGATGGTGCCGGTTGTCTCGAAGTCGGCAGCGATGTCAGGGATGGCTGCCAGAATCAGCATGGATGACATGGTTGACGCCAGTCCGCCGCAGGCCACGACAGCCGTGATGAGCCGCTTTCTCCCCGGAGAGAACTTGGCGTAGATGGCCTCGGTGTCTTGGCGGCTAAAACCCTCGTCTTCGGTGGGGGACAGAATGACGGCGCTCGTTTCCGCGTTTGACGTGGTTCGGCCCAGCCCATCGCGGTCTTTGTTGACCGGCTCGGGCTTTTCTTCTTGCTGGGACATGGTCGGACAGCATCAACATGTGGTGAGCGGCTGTTGGCACTGCTTTGACACGGCAACTTGACGTTTTCTCGCGACATTCGGTATGTTATATGAAGAACGCAAGATTCGAAACATCGTCATATTGGCGGCAACATCTGTTCGGCAGCATTATCCGATGGCCGATTGCCATGGTCAAACCGCGCCGGATATGGCCCAGAATCAACAGACCCATCTTCATCCTATGCTTACCATCCCGACCTCGGTGACTGGACCACAGGGAACGTGAGCGGCCAACTAGATCCTTTCCCGCCTACTCTGTGACGAGTCCATCGGCATCCCGGCATTTCCCCGCGTGGAGACTTTCCCCATCAAGAGCACCGTCTCGGGCATGTTCCGAGGGAGCTTCTGGGTCACGGCACTTGGAATTGGCTGGGGAAGCGGTCCGAGATCGGCCGGGGTCAAGTACCCATGCTCGGTTTCCGAAGTCACAGCCGAAGTCGGCAAATACGGGATGAATAGCACTCGCAGTCGGCTCCGGGCAATCGGCTTCTTGCTCCTTGAAGACCGGAAAAGACGGCGTACTCGGCTCGGCGTCCTCCGGGGAAACTCGTCGCGGAGACCCGGCACGCAAAGTCTAGCGCTTAGTCCCATGCAAAGTGATGAGTGGTTGGTTTAGATGGTATCAACATCATCGCAGCAGGCACCTGGTGAGGATGATGATGAGAATTAGGCAATTCAAATGCAATAAGTTCAGTCTTTGAGTTATATTAAGACCTTGGGACACCGCGATATATTCGATGCTCTCAGCCTGTGGCTAGTTAATAGCTGGACTGCCCATCAAGTGCTTAACCATGGCTGCCCGAGCGTAATAGCGACCAGCACTTGTCTCATATAATTCCACTGTATTTTTATCGACTTTAGATCTCAAGGTGACATGTGACAAGCAACTCCTTCACTTTAATGACGCCAATCACTAGCCAATTCGTCTTCTTTCGTAAGTGGTGTTTGGCCTGAAGCAACGTTGCAGGTGAGGTCATGCTGCCCCGGACGGAGCGCCGCCCCCATGTCGTGGGGTGCTCAGAGTTCGCCAGGGAATTTAATCTACGCATAAAACTGCCGGCTTGTCCTTGCGGATGGCACATGAGTGATGCTACATACAAGTAATCATAAGCCACCTAATAATCTCTCTTTTCCCCCTTTCAATATAGCAAGTCCAGACATCCTAGTGGTCGTTGACACCCCAGCTGTTGCTCTACTTCACGTGCGTAAGGCGCGCCATCTAACCAATCTCTAGCTGTCTAGGGATGTAGAGAACGCTGTGAAGAATAAGATGTCATTCCTGGCCAAAGCCAAGGATATGCCTCGCTGAGCTAGCAGTCTTGTCCCGCAAACTCACCCGGGCCACAAAACTTAGAATCACTGGCCTTCTCTGTCTTAAAGTACTCGGCAAACCCCGTACGTAGGTTTCTTCAGCATAGGTTGGAAGTCCTGGCTCCTGGAAAGCTTCACCACGTTCATCCAAAGAAATTATCGGCATTGGCGACCAAAAAATCTCCCAATGGTCAGAAGAACCACGTGCGCACAGAGATGTAGACATTATGCCGCAAAGCCATCCCCGCCGGCCGAACAGAGACGATAGACATCGAGTCACCAGCTTGAACAGCAGGTTCTTTAAGCAGAAGTTGGTACAACTTGATGATTCGATAGTCATGTCGACACGGTGGGACGTCTGAGTTTGGGTTGCACAGGTGCGCCGCAGCATTTTACCGTCAATTCTTTTCCAGTAAGTTATATGCCGCAGATGCTCATGTCATGAATCCATATCATCCGAGCGCGGCATGACTCGACATCGTCATCACCGGCTCGACAGGGTCAGCAAGAAATTTGACAGATCTTGACAAAAGCTTGAACGCGGCAATTTAGTCTGTTGTGAACTTTGTATTCACTGCCAAGGCATACCCCAGATATCCAACGTCGTTACAGCACTTGTACCGGCCAAGGTCAGCTGATCACAAGACGGGTGATGTCATTTCCTGGCGGGAAACAGGCGTCTCGACGCAGAATATCTGTCTTGTGGCTTCCGTGGCCCCAACTCACAATCGTCAGTTGCCTCACTTCTAGCGTGAGCGCTGTGGGTTTCTATAAAGCTGTCAAGCATGGCAAATGCCACATTGTGGCTCAAGCACTCCGCAGCGGGCGTTCGTTCCAAGGCCCACGGAGGTGCGTGTGAGGCTCTCCGGTCATTGGAGGACGCAGGGATGGTTCATGACTTGTGGCAGAGTGCCGGCGCATCTCCAAGAGGAATGGTGTAACCTGATTCGCTGGAGATACGTGTGCCTCTCAGAGTAATGAATGACCTTGACTGTGATATAGTACATCCCCGGGACGCCCTCGTCAACGTCGTCTTGACCAACGGCACGTGGGCTGAACAAAGCAGAACCAGACGAAAAGCCATAGGTAGAGCCCCATCGTCGCAAACGCGCCACTTGAGCTTCAATTTCTTTTTGCAACCCACCGGGTGCGCCGCTCACTGCAAATGCCGAGACTTGCGTGTCAGGTCAGTCCTGGCTGAGATTAAAGCCAAGGATTCCGTCTTGGTAGATCGACATCTTTCCAGACGGTTGTGGGAAAATCTCGTGGGCGGCCACGGAGAAGTTCGAGGGTTTGGGAAATTAGTGATTATCTTCATTATCATGAGTGCGGCCGTGGGCTTGGCCTCCTGTCCAAGCCTCGTTCTATCTACGTTCATCCCATCCATCCAGTCTACTATGTACAACACGCCTCTCTACCAAGTACTTGCATCTACTTCCAAGACGACAACCTCTGTCACCTGTTATTAATCCCTACACCATGCGTACTCATACGTCAGCAGTGGCCCCAGATAGGACACGGGAACCACCACACTGCTGACCCATGAGCTGCAGGGTCGCCCCCAATCCCTGTCGCTGACGCAGTTGGTGAACTCGTTGCTGGCTATCTGGAACCTAGGACCGAAAGCTGGACTTCTCGCGTTGGTGTAGTTGTACTCGCAAAAGCCGTGGTTTGCCAGGCAGGTGACCTTGCTCTTCCCGTCGAAGCTGGGGTCTTTGCCTTGGCAGTTTTCCACCTTGAAGATGTCCCTCAATTTTGCCCACTTCTTGTCGTAGATTTTGTTCATTATGTCCACGTGGTCGTGCCTGTACTCGCGAGGGTTGTGAAGCGCGTAGGTGTCGTTCGTCTCCGGGTCGAGCCAGAACTGGTAGCAGTTCCCGGTGGGGCCGAGCCCCGGGCATGAGATGGACCCCAAGGTCCGCGGCGCAAAGTCGAGCACGTTGACGCCCGTCGAGCGGGTAGAGACGATGCCGTTCGCCTTGAGGGCCTGGGAGAGGACGAAGAGCTGCAGATCGTGGTACAGCGCCTCGGACTGGATGTTGAGGCTGGTGATGGCGCGGGCGCTGAAGCCGCCGGGTTCGGCGCGGCGATGAACAGGGTACTGTTCCCTTGGAGCTCCTTCAACGCGTTCCCCAGGCTGCCTTGGTAGTCGATGACGAGCTGGGCGAGGCTGCTGCCGATCTGGCCGAGAGTGATGAAGCGGGCGTTGGACGAGCCCGCAATGGAGCTCATGAAGAAAGGGCTCATTCCCGTCGTCACGGCCATACCTGTGGAGACTAGGGCGAAGAGCGGGTTGATACCGGAGGCTGCGACGAGCCAGAAACCGCCCGAAATCGTTGTCAACAGCAGAGGATTGGGAACCTCTGGATCTGTGTTTGGCGAGACGGTGGCCACGATGTCTCCAATGGTGTCGGCAGCGAGGGCGTGGCCGTTCCACAGAGCCTCGGAAAACTGGTTGAAGAACTGGGAGATTGCGTATATGTTCCACAAGGTGTAGAACTGCTGAGGCGACGTGTACGCTGCCGCGTTGCCGACTGTCTCGAAAGCATCGCAAGTCTCTCGTGAGAGAGTGTTGCAGGTGCGCCCTCCGTACCCGTTGAACGCCAAGAAGCACTGGGCAAACCCGAGCGTGTCGCAGTCGGCCTTGGTTCCGTTTGCCGCGAGCCACTTGGTGATGTAGTCTGACACGTTCAGGTGCTTCCAGCATTCTGGTTGAAGACCGCCGGGTGACGATGGCGAGCAGTCCAACTCGGCGGCAGGGGCAACAGGACGAGAAGTGTTGGTCCATTTGGCGAGAGCCGCGGTGCAGAACAGCCCAGCCAAAGCGAGTGTTTTGACTGCCATTACGACGAACAAAGGCAAAGAAATGAGAGATTCGGAAACGACAGTGTCGACGATGGGGTATCAGTCCTTGGCTTGGCTCCGTTTCCTGGCCTTCATCGTTCATCGTCCTGCAGCTGGTGGTCTACTTAAGCTGCCTCTCGCCCGTCTGGTGGAGTTGGTCATCCTTGAAGTCGGTGATTCCGTGGAGGCCACTTGTGTCGTGAGAGAGAAAGGTGTTTGTGTGCGTATGGGTGGGACTATCCATCCCGTTGCCATTCCCGGAGAAGGGCACAGATTACATGCTGACTCGAGCTGTGCTCAACTTCGTTAAAGGGGTTTGAGAACCTCGAAGGGCAAATCTGCGGACCCAATCAATACATAATCCATCCCTGAACGCTGAATCTTGCCATTAACTGGGCTAGGCGGATGACGTCTTTACCGTTACTTGGCTTTTGCATACTGGAGAATCACACCTGCTTGTCATGGTGACGATTCGCGAAGCCGATTCATCAGTGGCTGTTCGTACGTGGACGCAGCTGCTACGTATGTGTTTCACCATATGTGTGCGTGCCGAAAGGCAAGGCCTCATCAGTCACATTCACAGGGACCAGGATCCCCCTACACTTTGCCGTGGGAATAAGCGTATCTGCCCAAGACCACCGCTAACGTGGCATCGTACGAAGAGACCAGCATGTGTTGGGTTGTTTAAAAGGAAGACTCTTGGAGAACAAAATCGCTCGTCCGTAATCGTATGAATCGACTTTGTGTGTGGCACAGGTAGCCCGTCCCGATAAAGTCCACATGGAGAGCTCCGGCTCGAACAGAGGCCATTGGAAAATGTCCCTCACTGCAAGCTGTGGTAAATGGCTCATATCAACTGTCTTGTTACCCACGGTGCCTCGAGAAGCCGGACAGATTAAAGATCTTCATTGACTCTGTTGATGGGGCAGAAATAATCCCAGGTGAACCAGCGCTTCGTTCCGTGCCTTGTTTTGTCGCCTTCTCGCAGGCCACGAGCCCTGTCTGCGATTGCCACCGATCTCGTCGTCTATTCTCTGCCGTCTTTGGAGTATCAGGCAAGAATTGCGGGCGTTTTCTCAGGCGGTATCTCTGCGTGCCCATCGGTATTTCCGGTGATGTCCCACGTGCTGCAACTTTCGACGAGAGACGAGCTACTCCCTTATCAGTCAACGGGTCAACATCTTACATGCCTTTGTGACTTTAATTCTCCTCCCAGTTCAACGAGGAAAAAGATACGAATAACTGAGAGATATGCTTTTGCGGCTCAAAGCTTTACCATGGGAAAGGTCGAGATTATGTCAAACCTCTTACATATTGTCTTGAGTTGTAGACAAACTTTCTACTCACTTGTGGCTGTGACCCAAATAACTGTTTGAATTTGCATGGCATGTTTCGGTAGGAACCATCCACGAATCAGAGGCTTTGGGGATATGATCTCATGGCACGTGTGCTTGACGGAGTCTCGGACTGGGCACCATGACTGCCTGACGAAACACCTAACCAAAGAGGTGTCAAGACACAAATGCTGTATAACTAGACATCTTGTTTGATAGAAGAGATGGGGTGTGGCTCGAAGTACAGTTTGCTAAGAATCATTCAACTGTCCGGGAGCTAGACATGGCTATGGACAGACGACGATGGCTTGGAACTTGGAGTCCGTGATCATAACACATCATCAAGAAGTTAGAGTAACAGACAGTATGGGAATGTGCGCTTTCAGGCCTAGGGAGGGATGATGGAATGAGCTTGGGCACACAGCTCGAAGATAAAGATGAGTGCGATTAGTCGAGCTGCGCGGGCGTTGAGGTCAAGGTCAGTTGTGTGAAGGATGATTGGAACCCCACAGGACAGCGCAAAGACCATGTACCATCCCGATGAGGATCGCAATCTAATGGCGGTGAGTGCGTTTGCCTAGCCATCTGGAGTGTTCAGAGGGCAGATACGCTAGTAAGTTCTGGTGAACAATTCAATTCGTGTTGACTCAGGTCAAGCCCCCCACCCATGGAAGCCTCGCACAATCATCTCGGAAGACTGAATCCGGGCTGGCTAGCGTCCCATGCGCGGTAACTGTCGCCGATTTCTGGCCCCCAACACTCTCAGATCTGTGTGAGCGAGTTCACGAACGACTCGGCCCCGGTCTCGGCTCCGGAAGGCCCGGCGATGTGGGTCAGGTCGATCGTCATGTCAGACCGACCGATACACAAAGATTTCTCTTCTTTCCAAGCATGACCGTTGCCAAAGTTAACAGTGCAACTAAGTCTCTGGGATAGCCCTCGGGATAGAGTCTCTGTGCCTTGAGACATCTCATGGGTTGGTAGTTACGGAACAACCCAGGTCCACGATCCCCTGCCACAAGATGCACCACCGGCCGTGAGTCTAGTCTGGCCCACGCGAGACCATTTGCGGTGCTGACATGTTCACTACAAGGATCAGGGCAGTTCTCGCCGGCCATTGACCTACTCGGGAAAACGATCATCCTTCCAAAGCTTGAGGCCCAGTGCTCAGCAAAGAACAGACAGGTCCCGTCCGGTCATCGGACTGGCATTCCGCAATGAACACTTTTGGCCATCTGCACCAACAACTCGCTCTCGCTTGACAATGAACGTGGAGACTGTGACAGCCAATGGCGGCAATGCAAACTACATCGATGACAACCTCACCGCCGCCTTGGAGTTCGGGTTTCTTACCTCCAACCTCACGTCCGGTACGAACTTTGAATACCTGGAAGAAGGCAATCCTCAGAGCACCTTCGTGCATGACTTGCACCGCCCGCACGATGCCTTGATGTCGCAGGATGTATTGCTTTATGGGGGGAATTGTTCACCCTGGCCCACCGGCGCCGGCGGGTCGGAGCCAAGCAGTGGAAGTCAGGCCGCGGCCGTGAATGAGACGACGTTCCATGGAACTGAATTGCTTCAATATGCGGAAGTCTTTGGCGGAGAACAGCTTCCAGATCCCATCTTCGCCCACACAGGGAGCACTTCTTCGAACACACCTTCGCATCTGGCGCAGCTGGAGACGCCCCCGAAGATCGGAACCCGGTTCTCGTCAAAGTCTCTACGCTTTCTCAAGACATGGCTCACAAACAACAACGACCACCCTTATCCCACAACGGCTGGCATGGAGATGCTGGAGCGCCAAACCGGGCTGAGTCGACAGCAAATCACCAACTGGTTGACCAACACTCGGCGCCGAAACCGGTTCAAAAATCCGCCCAGGCGACCGCCTTCGCCTGCGATAACGTCCTTGACGGCGACATCGCTCCCCATCGACATCCAATCAGGTACCCAGCCATCGCGAGGATTCGACGAGATGGACCCCATGCAGAGGTGGCAGGTTTCGCCTCCTGAACATGAGCCAGCCTCTGTATCAGCCATTGCCAATGCCGTCTACGAGTTTCCCTCGGGTTCCGGCCCGTCTGCTAATCTGTCTCTCACCGACAGCGCTGCTGCAAGGTCGATGTGCCATGGATCATCAGCCAGCAGTGCAGGAACTTCTCATTCTAGTCGGAGCTCGGTCAACTCGGCGTACTCGTTTAGATCTCGCGGTTCGTTCTCACATGATCCACTGGCCAAGAGCGCCGTCAAGCGGCGACGACGTCGAGCCGCAGTCCAACAGACGCAGAGCAAAGGTTCAAATGCCCTTTCGCCAGCGCTCAATACATACCAATGCACGTTCTGCACCGAGACGTTCAAGACAAAGCACAACTGGCAGCGACACGAGAAGTCTTTGCATCTTTCACTGGAAAAATGGGTATGCTGTCCCAGAGGACCCACGATACCAGATGCCAGTGGACAGCTCGTCTGTGTGTTTTGCGGAGACTCTGATCCGAACGACGACCATCTCGACCAGCACAACTACTCAGTGTGCAAAGAGCGCAAGCCCGAGGACCGGCTATTCTACAGGAAAGACCACTTGCAGCAGCATCTCAAGCTGGTGCACGACTCCAAGTTCTTGAGATGGCCCATGGGCAACTGGAAGCACGAAAACGAGATGATCCGATCCCGCTGCGGATTCTGCGCCTCGGTCACGGGTTCTTGGACTGAGAGAGCCGATCACCTTGCCGAACACTTCAAAGACGGCAAGACTATGGAAGATTGGCATGGTGACTGGGGGTTTGAGAATCATGTCCTCAAAATGGTCGAGAACTCCGTGGCGCCTTGTGAGTAGCTTCTCCCACCAAAGGACAATGGTCCAAAGACTGACCGCGGAAGCAGACATGATTCATATGGAGAGACATTCTCCATGGCCCTTCACGACGACCCAGGGCGTGCCAGAAACACAACCAAACGCCTTTGAATTGATCAAGCTAGAGCTGCATCACTTTGCCGTCGAACACCAGAACCTGAAGGGCAGAATGCCTACCAATGCCGAGCTCCTCTACGAGAGCTGCTGTGTCATATTCGGCGCAGAGCTGACGTGCATGTCGCTCGCGCGGAGGCCAACCAGCTCAACCAGTTCGTGGTTGCGAGACCTTCTCACCTCGTCCGAGGCGTTGGTGAAACAAGCTCGCACCAGGCCACTCAAGACCGCGAAAATGTCCCGCATCACCTATCTCAGCATCAACGGCAAAGGCGACATCTTTGAGGATTGCGCCCTGGAAGATCAGCTCCACAACTACGTCGAGATTTTAAAGCTCATCGAGCCGGTTGTCACCGACGAAGACCTCCAGCGCGAGGCGTGCAGCATCGTCGGCCAGATGGAGGGTGCGTCCACAAGCCCGTCCGAGACCTTTGCCGGCTTCTTGACTGGCCTCATCAACGCGTCAAATCACTGGCTCGCTCCGTTCCGCAGACGAAATGGTCTGCCCGAACTGCCCCGCTCGCAAACTGCGACGTTGGACGTCGTGAACCAGGAATTTCTAGCCTCGGCCGTGACGGAAGTTGACGGAGTACCGCACACAGGGACGTTTTACGGCAGTGTGCCAGGCCAAGCGACCGAGACGGCAGATGCTGAACAAGACCCGTCGAAACCAGCGACGGCGTGGTTCATTAACCAAGAGAACTGCTACCGCCGTCTCGCGCTCGAACTCACCCGCTTCGTCAAGATTACCATCTCACCACGGAATCCTAATCAGCATATTCCCTCTGATGCGGAGCTAAAGCATCAAGCGAGATGGATTTCGTTTGAGGAGTAAGAAAGCCCCCATGTTTTGGCCGGTCAGGTAGATTGCTTGCTGACAAAACGGGCTTGACAGTGATGATCCGTGGAATCAAACGCCAGCTGATAATCCAGACTGGTTGCGCGAGTTCAGGCGGGAGATGGGCATCCTCGAGGAAGACCTGGCCAGCTGATTATGCATTGATGCGTGAGATATCCAAGCAAGCGATATTTGTCACTGTTCTGTGGGCAGCTGTTCGGCCACTCGTCGACCCTTGGTTGTTGATCCAAAACCTGACCGCGGCTCGGCAAGCGTCTCCTCAAGTTTCCGATTGCGCTATATCGACGGGGACGCGAAGCTCCCGACATCACTGGTCGCGACCTGCGCCACTCCTACGTCTTTCTCTGCGGGGAGGCTGGTTTGAGAATTTCGTGGCTTTCGTGTGACGCATTCATGTCGCTGGAGGGAGCAGTTGACATGACTATTATGGGGCATTTGAGCATGCGACGATGATGTTGTGTGGACGCCCTAGGGCGTGCGTCTATCGCATGAACCAGAGCCATAACCTGTTCGAATGTGAAAGATAAGAACGATCCAATACTCGTGTCAGCTGAGCTTCTACCTCTGTCTACATTGCACAAAAGGTTGAGACTATCAGCGATGAGCATTGGTTTCTTGGGTCTCGGGGTCATGGGAACTCCCATGGCCCTTAACCTTGCTCGAAGGTTTCCCGTCACAGTCTGAAAACGAAGCGCGTGCAAGTATCCGCCGCTGATGCGAGCCGGAGCAAAAGTCGGGGCAACACCGGCGAAGGGGTCGACAAGTCCGATGTCATTTTCAGCATGCTCTTCGACAGGCCAGCCCTCATCTCCAGGTTCAACGATGACTTCCAAGCAGCTCTTCGCGGCAAAACACTCGTCAACACAGCATCGGTTACTGTGGATGTTCCCATTCACGTCGCGGAGCAGGTACGGAATGCCGGCGGCGACTCCATCGAAATGCCGGTCACCGGAAGCAAGATACCGGCCGGGCTCGGTCAACTAGTGGGTCTAATGGCCGGCGATGCCGGGGTTGCGGGGCGGATCCGGCCGTGTGTGGAGCCCATCACCTCGGCCGCCATTTATTGTGGCTCGATCGGCTATGGGCTCAAGACCAGATACGCCGTCAACCTGTTCCTCGACAACGTGATCGCTGCTCTGGCGGAGTCTTTCGGTCTGGCGGCAGCTCAGGGCCTCGACCTGGACGCCTTTGGTCAAGTTCTCGATGCCGGACCGATGGCGTCGGCATACTGTGGTTGCTGCGCAAAATAAACCAACCCCGGTCAGGTACCCGTGGGGCGCTAATCTAACCGTTTTTGGACGTACGCCACAGCAAAAAGCCACACATCAAGGCCAGTAACAATTGGCTATCAGCCCCTGTCGCGGTGGAGAAGTACGCGCCCCACTTGTTTTATACACCTATACCACTAAGTACACTAAGATGAAGATCGCCAAGCTCTTGGGTCGAGACTGGTCCCCTCAAGCATCCGTCAGAGACTGCCACAATAACACCGAGCTCATTCTCAAGGCTTTAAGGGAGGCGAGTGCCACAACACCCTACGCGCAGCTCTGCAATTCGGTGTGCAGTAAGGCCAGGGAAGTTGGATTGGATGAGGGGGATATGATTGTGGTGTTAGGTTATTCTAGCTACTTCGAAAGAATAATTGCTGAGTTATTATTAAACATAGGAGTGCGCATACTTGTAATTATTGTCAGATTGAGAGAGACGTACCTCTGGTACGTACCTCACGGAAGTATATTTATATACTCCCGAGAGGTATATAGTATATCTGTAGTCTCATGCGCTATTTTTAGTTCTAATAATAGAATATAATTAATTTGATAATTAAGAGTTTTATATACTATATTAGCTATTTTATAACTATTTGAAATCTCTTAAGAACCTAAGAAGTAATATTTACCTCTACTGGAAAGATTATTCTGAGTGGCCCCAAGGACTGGGTCCTCTAGATTAACTAAATTGAATCCCTATACTGTTTCTACAGTCTTTAGGATCTTGTGAATTCTGAAACTTATAATAAAGTAGTCTTAAGCACCTTAAATACTAAATATAAATAGCTTACTACTAAACTAGTAATCCTAGAGACCTCTAATTATCTATTAAGGTTTAGATACTTTATATATACTCTAAACTTATTTTAAACTGTAACTCCTAAGGAGGGAGATAATATAATAGTTCTGGATGCAGGAAGTAATACCCTGTAGGCTACAGCCTTTAAGTACCTCTTAACTGAAAATGCAGCTTTATATAAGAAAAGATACTCTAAATATACTTTTTAGGTAAAGATATATTATAAGAGAATAAAAAGGATATAAGTAGCATAAGAGTATATTAGAGATACTATCTCTCCTAACTTCTTAAAGTATTCTTATAATACTACAGGAGGCCTTAACGTCTAGCTGTTTAAGCTTAAAAGCTATATAGGCTATAGTGAGATTGAGAGACAGATAGAAATAATTATAGAATATATAGTAACTCTTACTAAGCCTATAAGAAAGAAGCTAAGCTTAAGGAGTAATATAGAGATATAGATTACTTACTGGGAGAAAGTAATCTATAAGTATCTTAATATAAGAATGCTAAACTCTTATAAGCTCTCAATTTAGTTTCCAGAATATACTAGAGGACTTAGAAGCAGCTATATTGAATTATAAGCTTTTTTATACTCAGTTTCAGTCTCCCCTAGGGCCTATAATAGTATCCTGACAGTAACTAAAGTTATAAGTTACATTTAGCTCTTTCTTCTGGAATCAGATATTACTTTAACTTAAAGTAGACTTACGAGAGGGGTTTTTGGCTCTATAGACACTCCTAACAATAATAAAGAAGCTTAAGAGAATTCCCCTACTATATTAAGAGGCTGAAGTAGAAGCTAAGCTTAATAAAGTAGAAGAGCTTCTAATTAATATGTAAGTAAGTACTATAAATAAGAATCTAATAATAATAAGGATTATAAGTTAAAGGGAAGCTCTAGCTGTAAGATATACTAGCTATAATATTCTCTCTTAAGATACTTCTATATTAATAAGTAGCTTAGATATTCCACCTGGAAGTTTAGTTTAAATATCTAGGAGGTTATAAATAAAAAGATAAAATATAATAAAGAATTTATAAAGTATGTAAGGAAGGTTACAGACTTAACTTTAAGGTTCTAACTATATAAATACTTTTACGGAAAGATTATTATAGTTTTAATAATCTCGAATAAGCTCTACACTCTCACGAGATTAGTAATTCTAAATTTAGAATTAATAATATATATTTTTAATAATACTAAATAGTTTTAAATACTCTTAGGAGCTATAATAAGTAACTACCTCTAGGTTAGTGCTTAGAAGATTACTATAGAAAGTTACAGTAATATAAAGATAATAGTATAAGGTTCCTAAGGTCCTATAAAGCTGCGTTTATTCAATGCTATACTATACTCTAACTTTATAAGTAATTTAGTATCACTCAGAAAGTTTTACGAGTGTAGGTTATAGTGGGATTAGAGTTTAGGTAATAACTATATTCAAAAAGCAGATAGAAGCTATTTCTACTTTCTTAAGATTATAAATAGATAATATATACTAGAGTATAACTCTCTTGAGGAGGTATTCTTCTAGATATCTATAGAGTGAACGTTATTACCTGAGGATAAACCTCCTAAGCCCCACAAGCTATATAAATATACTATATCCTCATAAAGGCGGCTGATAGCTGGATCTTAAGAGCTTTAGTACTTAAAGCTAAAATACTTAGAATCTGAAGTAATAAACTGCTTATTAACTACTACGAGAGGCGTTAGAGTAACTAGAGATTTATAAGTGGTCTATATAGTGGATTATAACATATATAAAAGGTAAGATATATTAAATAGTATAAAGAGTTTAGAAGGAAGTAGTATAGTATACTAACCTGGGGGAGAGGATTATAATAAATTTTTATAATTTTAAAGAGGGTTATAAAGATTATATATCTGCTGTAATTTTTATAGATTAAGTAATAAGTTTAGTGTGGGATTTCTATTTTTATATAAGGAAAATAGGGAAGCTTCTAAATATAATTAGAGAGCTTTTTAATTTCCTGAAGACTATATATAAGATATTAGTTAAGGAGATTAAGGTGGATAATGAGATCTGGAAGTATAGAGTAATTTAGATAGAGATTTAAGAGAGAGATATTAAGTTTAAATTCTCTATACTAAATATTTAAGCTTAAAATAGTAGGGTAGAGAGGGTGGCAGTAGTAATTAAAGAGTGTATAAGGTTTATAGTAATTAGGGTATCTCTTCTTCCTATTTTATAGTTTAAAGTCCTGAAGGCTATTATATATACTTATAACTATATACTTTCAGCCTCTCGAGGCTAGAAGATACTATATAAGTAGTTTTAATGTTACTTCTGGAAGAATAAAAATATATATATAGTAACTTTAGACCTCTCCCACTTAAGGATATATAAATACTAAGTATATATAATAACTTAAGAAGTTTAGCTTAAGTAATACTACTACTAGAAGCTTACACTGAGAGTGTTTTTAGGATTTCTAGTTAGCTATACTTCTAGTAACTCTTTTAGGATCTAGAACTCTCTCTAGAAGGAAGTTTTCATAATGAGAGATATAATTTTTAATGAGAAAGAGTTTTTTAATAGTAATCTAAAGGATTTTATATTAGAAATCTCTTAGATAAATTTTAAAGAGATCCAGAAGAGGATTACTAAGTTTATGGAGCAGTTAAAAGGTATAGCTGTAAGATAAGATACTGATAAGGAAGTAGATAAAGTTATAAAATTTTCCTTAATTACTTTAAATACTAAGTAAATAAGCATTTAAGATCCTTAAGATAAACTAGATCCTTAAGAGGGACTACTTTTTATTAGAACTAAATTTAAGTTCTAGCTAATATTACTAACTTCTTTAGAATCTGTAAGTTTTGTGATAGTACTCTAAGAGGTATTTATTATTTAGTGTGAGGTGGAGGGGCAGATATAGTATAATTCTAGAATAGTAAGAGTAATATTATAAACATTTTTTCAAGCTGCTTTTCTAGTAGGGCGTAAGGTATATAAATATCTTAAAGTTTATATAAGATTAGTTACTACATCTAGTAGATACTTAAAGCCTAACTAGCCTGAGGGTCCTAATAAGGTAGATAATTTAGAGTATATAGTAGAAAGGCTATTAGATAAGGTAAGTAAGAGGATCTGCAAGAGGCTTCTGAGGTATTTATAGAGATACCTACTACTCTTAAGTAGTTTGAAAAGCTTGAAGTAGAGTTGAGAGGAGTTTTATATACCCTCAGGAAGATTCTAGCTACTATTATATAGTATAAAATCCTTAAGCTTTTAAGGTATATACTAGCGAGAATTATCTCTCCTCTTAATATTTTACTAGTAGCTTATAAATAGAGAAGAATATCTAAACTATATTAAGAAGAATGTAAGCTTTCAAAATTTTCACTTATTAGTGTAGAGTTTTAGGGAGGCTGAGGAAGTATATTTATAAGGCTACTAGATCTTAAGGTTATGGGATAAGGTTAATAAGCTAACTGTGAGAGATTAAATAATTCTTAGTTACTACTAAGTTTATATATATAAGCTTAATAAGTATGGGTGACTACTTAAGTTAAAAGTTTACTTAGTAATATAAGGAGACTAGTAACTAAAGGATATATATAATATTTATATAGTAATGCTTGCGGGAATATCGTTTCGGGTGCTTATAGTAATTATAGTGTAGTTTGACCTCAAGCTTCTTCAGTATGATATAGTTAATGTTTTCGTCTATATAGATATTAATGAAAAGATTTATATGAGGATGCTTCTAGGGTATGAGAGATAGGGGAAGGTTCTGAAGCTCTAGAAGGTACTATATAGTCTCTACTGATTACCTATCTTTTAGTAGTAATATCTCAAGAAGGATCTAAGGAACTTATAGTTTTCTTATGTCTCTAGAGAAGACTACTACTAGCGAAAAAGCTAGATTCTATTCTTCTTCTATATTAATAACTATATTCTAATGTATCTAAAAGTATATGAAGGTCTCGCGAGGGAGGCTATTAGAGGTTTTTAATTATAATACTACTTTGAGAGAGGAGAGAATTTATAATAGTTTTTAGATATTAAAATACTATATAATTAAGAAGCTTGAAAGCTATAACTCTCGTAAGCTATATATATAGAGAAGATTTATAGATTCTTACTAGAAAGTTATAAATTTAAGGAGAGAGATTACTTCCTAATAGTATATTTAGAACTCCTTCTGTATAATAGAGAAGCTCTATATTGAGAGATTAACCTCTATTAGAAGAAAGTTAGTATTATACTGTATATAATAGTAATAATAAAGTTAGATTTAGTATTTATAGTTAGTTAACTAGCTTACTTTAACTAAAACCTAGGGTCTCAATATTAAGAAGTAGTAAATTAAGTATTTAATTATATCTATAAAACTTAATATTTATATCTTAAGTATAGTGTAGAATTTGGAAGTTTAGAAGATACTCTAGTAGTCTCCTCTAATATAAGTTTTAGAGATAATATATAAGATTAAAAAAGTTCTTAAAGTTTTATAATAAAACTTTTTAGAGGTAGTATTACTTAGAAGACTATAAAGTAATCTATAGTTACTATATTAACTACAGAAGTAAAGTTACTCTCTCTCTCCTTAGTAGCTAAAGAGATACTATTTATAAGTTATTTACTAGCTTTATTATAATTCTAACTACCTATAGGGAGCTTAGGAGTAGTAAGGTTCTTTGTCTCTAAAAGTATACTAATAATAATTCAGATTAAGTGTGATAACCTCTAAATAGTAAGCTTAGTAATAAAAAAGCTTATGAGGCTTTAAACTTATTTGAAATATATAGATATTTATAACTACTAACTTTATTAAGAGATCTCTAAAAAGAGATTATTAGTTACTTATACTCCCTTAGCGTAATTTATAGTAGATAGTCTGATAAAAATATTATTTAAGTAACAGTTTAAGAAGTTCTAAAAATAATTTAGTTTATATTACTAAAGGGACCTCCTCAAGCGAAACTGCATTAGTAACCTTAAGAAGGATAAGAAAATATAGTTTAAGTTTTCTCAGTTAGAATTAATATAGAATATAACTTAAGTAGAAACCTTATAAGTCTATAATTCAATAAACTGAGAGTATAAGAAAGTAAATTATTTCTTAATTTAGAGCTAAAGTCTGCAAGCAAAAGAGTATTTAGAGTATAAGGTCTATAAGTAAAGATAAATCCTCTAGGATTGAAACCTAAAATAAGAAACTAGAAACTATATTATTATCCTGAGGGACTACTATAATAAGCTATCTACTTATATATATTAAGAAGAGATTTAAGAAGGATATTAGGAGTGTAGCTATTCAGTATAATAGAAAGGTAGAATTTAAGTAAGTAATATTGTAAGAGTGTAGCTAAAAGCCTAGGTAAGGGAAGGGCAAATAGTAAAAGGTAGGTCTCCATAGGTTGTAAGATTTCAACTTAGTAGGCTAACTAGTAGTGGCTATAAGAGGTTTTTATCCTATAGTAGCCTCAGGCCCTATTGGTCACGTAATCCTAGCTATCCCGGTTCTCCATACAGGCTATAGGGGACCATATCCTTACAATTATCCCCCCCTTCAGAGACTTTAGCTCCTAAAGCCTGTAAATACTATATGGCCGCGTGTTTTTGATATATGACTTTGCCGACCGTTCGCCAGTGGCGCTGAGTTTGAACATAAAATAACAGTTAAAATAACAGTTAAGATAACAGTTGAAAATAACAGTGAAGATAACAGTTAAACAACGGATTTAAGCAATTGAGAGAAGAGATTGAAGCTATGGGTATATTAACCCGCGATATTCTTATGGGTGTATTAACCTGGGAGGTTGACAACCTCTCGGCGAGGCCTCCCCGTGAGTATATTAACTTATAAGGCTTCGGTGTATTAACTGGACATCTTGAGGTAATTGCCAGGGTATCTAACCCCTTTGGTGTATTAACTGGATATCTTTAGGTAAATACTAGGATGTCTGACCCCTTCTCTCTGAGGTATTCTATAGCAGATTAGGTATATAAGGCTTCCCGTGGCTAATTAAGCTACTAAAGTATAAGCAGATATTCACTAATTACTTTACTTCCAGAAAGGAGCTACTACTGCTACACCCTAGTGGTCTTCTAGCCTCAGGCTCAGTATAGCTTTAAGGCTTTTTTAGTAGTAAGCCCTCAGTAGCCAGATAGTTATAGTAAACCCTTATAGGGTAGCTAAGTTTCTAGTAGTATATATAGAACTTATTTTAGTAATAAGTAGCTATTAAATAGCCTAACTTACTACAGACCTTATATATTTAAGCTTTAAGGTGGAGCCTCTTAACTGAGGTTAACTTATCAACTGTTTCGCAACGTATATATACTAAGCTAGTAGTAGCGTTATAGCTAGTGGCCCTTCCAATAATACTACTTAAGGTATCCTCATGAGGCTATAATATCTCCCAGAGGTGCTTAGCTGCTAAGGCTACAGCTTTCAGTAGCTAGTTATCAAACTTTTAATACTGTAGATATCTCTGTATTCTAGCCTCAAAGTAGTAAAAGAAGGTAAATATGTAAGGTTAAGATATCTCTAATCTAACAGTTCCTAGGAACCTATAGATTACTAACTATTTAACATAAAACTTTAGTAGGGATATCTATCTATTATACTGAAGCGTGCGAAGTATACTATAGAAGTGTAGCTTTTATAGGGTAGAGTTAGTTAATAAGTAGCGAGTGAATACTATAAAGTTAGCTTATAAAGGGTTTAGTAAAGTGTAATAGTAGTTACGCCACTAAGTCTGTAAGCTATATAATAGTTTAGTTATAGCCTACTGAATCTTCTGTGCCTCTAAGGCTTCTGGCTGTAGAGTATAACTATCTTAAACTGCTATTAGCTAATCTTTAATTTCGTATAGGGTAGTATCCTTATAAAGAAGACTATAGGGGTAGCTAGGAGATCTTAAGTAGTCCCGATATTTATAGGCTACTGAGGGGGCTAGTAATAATAGCACTGAGTTTATTAATAGCATAGTGTTAGATATCTAGTCTGTTATAGCCTCCATAAATGAAGACTGCTATTTAAGAAAGTGTATAAGTGTTATTATGGTTACTATTACTGTATCGCTTAAGTTACTAGTAGCTATATTACTTACTTCGGCTGCTTGCGTTGATGCGGCTGGCGAAGGGGTCGCTGTACGTTCGCCGGTGGAGGGCATATTATCGGAAGGCGCATTTTCAGGAGCCGTATTTTCGGAGGCCAAATTTTCAGAGGCTATGACTTAGGGCGTTGTTGTTCTTAATGCGGTCGCCGAGTGGTCGGCAGGCGTTCGTCGTGATGGAGCTATTACTGAAACCCCAGTCTTGCCTCCTCAGAGAGGTAGAAGTTGAAAAATTGTAAGAGTGTGGCTAAAGGCCTAGGCAAGGGAAGGGCAAACAGTAAAAGGTAGGTCTCTGTAGGTTATAAGATTTCAACTTAGTGGGCTAACTAGTGGTGGCTATGAGAGGCTTTTATCCTATGGTGGCCTCAGGCCCTATTAGTCACATGATCCTAGCTATCCCAGTTCTCCGTACAGACTATAGGGGACCATATCCTTATAAATATAAATTAGTAATTAAGCCCTCAGCTAAAAGAAGAAAGTTAATATTATTAGTATTATTAATAAAAAGGTCTATAAGAGATAGAGTAGTAGTAATAGAAGCTGTAAGAGCTATAAATACTATAAAGATAGTATAAAGAGTAGAGTTACTCTTAGCAGTAGAAGTAGAAGTATAATAGTTATTATAAGTAGTAGTAATAATATTATAAAGCTTTTAATATTTAGTATCCCTAGTCTGAAAGTATATAAATTAGAAATTAAATTAGAAACCTCAGGAAGAGATACTTATTATAAATCTAACTATCTTATTATTATATATAGTGAGGAACTTAGTATAGAGGTGAATAGTTACTTCCATACTTAGCTTACAAACACTACTAGATATATAATATTTATAGTAGTAATAGGAGCTTTAGTAGTAGATACTAAATTAATTTTAGCTTTTAGTGAGAGAAGAGAAGTAGCTAAAATAAGGATTATGAAGCTTATCTTTATTATCCTTACTAATATATTTATATTTATAACCTAATAAGGTTAGAGTTACTTTAGTAACCTTTATAGTGGGAGAGCCCTTAGAGGTAGTAGCTTTCTTTAGTTTCTTAGCTACAGGTATAAAGAACTTAGGGGCGGGCGTGGGGTATTTCACTAGATACTTAGAATAGTAGGGAGCATTCTCCTTAACCTCCTTATAATTAGAATGCTCTTTATTATAAATAGCAGCTTTATTACTAATAGCTTTACTAATAGTAGTCTCAGTTATACTATTAATTACTTCCTTAATATATTTAGTATTAGTAAGAAATATATAGAGAGAGGTAGAAATCTCTTTAGGAGAGTTATTATAAGCAGGAGAAAATATTTTAAAATTTCTATATAAGGTTAGTAATATAATAGTAAAAAGATCCTATTCAGAAAATTATATACTATTTAACGAAAAATTAAGGTTAAAAAAGAGAAGAAAAATAAGCTATATAGCTATATAATAAATTTAATAACTTATACTAAAGCTTAAGGTATCTTAACTAATAAGAAACTAAGCTTAGAGAATAAAATTAACCCTCTTCTAACTAATTAAAACCTCACTTATATAACCTACAGTTATTATTCGAAAAATCGTAAAAGAATATAGAGAGTATTCACAGTAATCTCAAAGGAGCTCTAAATAAAAAGGATTTATTTTTAGTCTATTTATAAGGTATATACTAGTAGAGAGAAGCTCTAGAGATCTCTCCCTGGGGGGGCGTATCAGATTGAGAGAGATATACCTCTAGTATATACCTCACGGAAGCATATTTATACGCTCCCGAGAGGTATATAGTACATCCATAGTCTCATGCACCATTTTTGGTCCTGACAATAGAACACAATTAATTCGACAATTATTGTCCCGATGTGGATGTCCCTTCTATTTAATGACAGCATAACAAGGTACTAGCAGCAACCAGGACACGGTGAAGAAAATCGGTTCCGGACCCGACGATATGCGAATCCTTAGTAATTGCAGTTACACATAAAGCTGAAGTCCCATGCTAATTCACATTCAGTGCGTCAGTTATGGTTCGGTACATTCGTATTCATCCATTACCCGAGGCTGTCGGCACAAAGCCGAAAGCTTCGTTCTGGGCAGAATTGTGGGAGCCAGCAAGGGCTTGCAATTGGACACTGCCAACCACAAGGTCCCCAGAGGACGAGCCTCGAACGACGAACGAGGCGACCGAGATCGCGGGACAGCTACCAGCATTCCCTAAGACTTAATTGGACGTCGACCGTGTTCAGTGGCTACTGTTCGGCCTGCAAGGCTGTATCCTTTGAGGATGCATTGAGCCACTGACTTTGGGAAGCTATTTGCGAATATTGAGGTTGGGGGCGATAGGCCCAGTCTGATCACATATACTGGCTTTTAGCTAACAGCTCGAGAGACGCGGCGTAGTAGACTCTCGCCCGTAATCGGCTGGAGAATGCATGTAGTTTCGAATCCAAATTTACGGAGCATATGCATGGTATGGTGCTAGACGACAATCGACATGTTGACAAAAGGTCAACGCGGATGAAGACCACATCAGGAAATAAGAAACTTATCAAGGCTCACTGTATTTAATCGATGAAACGCACCAACAGATTTTCAATACATGCCACACCATTGAGAGCTCGAGTCTCTACGCTTCAAGACGTTAAATGGATGTCGATGGCTGCCAACATGGACGATACCAGCCATGCCTGACTCCTATGCCTGAGTACCAGGCTCCATGTTGTGTCAGATCGAACGAGACACTCGGCACACGTCAAACCCCAGCTGGCAATTGATACGTCAGCTAAACCAGTCAGAGATGGCCCGCGAAGTACTCGGGCATAGAGGCCGACAACACCCACAGCCCGCATCGACTGCGATTGAAATTGCTGACCGCGATGTACGGCAAGCATCTCAGCTTGTCTTTCTTCACTGGAAAAGGAGAAGGCTATTTATTATCAGTATGAAGTACGAAAAGATGGAGATTCCAATCAACGACCACTACTCAACCAAGGTCTATGTCTGTGGATCTGGGGTGTCAGGCCAAGCGACGATCTAATTAACAAAAGACACCAAATTCGCCAATATCCAGATCAGCCTACTCGGCAAAGCCAGGGTTCAGTCTAATCAAGCATACGTCCTCACGACCACATCCCAAATGCTCCTCAAAATCGACATGCCAATCTCCGACTCGGCATATCCAAAGGCGAAGGTTTTCCGGTCGGGAACTATTCATCGCTCCCCGTTCCACTTCACGATCCCACATCAGTTGACCGAAGGAGTATGCTCTCACGAAGTTGCTTCTGATCATGTACGCAATCACCATTTGCGACTGCCTTCGTCGCTGGAATGCTGGGGCAAACACAACATGTCCCTTTCGATACCAAGGACTCGATACTTCGAAAGGGCAAGAGTCATGTGCGCTACAGACCATGGGTCGCGGCACCATGTGGCTATACTCGAGAAAAAAACACGGTCTTAGGATCTTGACACCTTCACCTGAAGATCCGCCACTGGACATCAAAAACTTCGATATACACTACAAAAATTGCAAGACCAAGGTGATTCGGAGATCAATTCTTTCGCCTACTTTGGGACGCGTTACAGCAACGACTTCGCAGCCACCAGCTGTTCATGTCGCCGACGATGGACGCGGAGCCAGCACTTCAGCTTCCAAGATCGATCTTTGCTTCATTCCAGCCTCGTCCGATACCCAACTGCCAGAAATCAGCCTCAAGTCAGTCAAGCTAGTATCCCATACTTGGTTTTGCAAGCAGCCGATACCGATGCTGTCAGGGAAGCGAGAACCTCTTCCTCTGACGATCAGTGTTCCGTGGTATCTCTTAGAGAAGAGGTGTTGGACGGGACCGACGGTTCAGGGTACGGACCAAAACATGTCTGAAGAAGCGAAAGCGTCAACCTACATGGCTTCGGTACGCGTTGAGTTCAGCCTCCCGACATTCTCGCACGATTTCCCGACGACATTCCACTCATGTCTTATGTCTCGTACGTATGCTCTAGAGGTCAATCTGAAAGTAGGAAGCGGCGACATTAAACTGGTTTTGCCTCTCCAGATTGCCATGGAACCGACACCTCACCGGCAAGCACCTCTAGCAGATGCGGAACTGCCAACATGGAGCGAATCGATACGGTGATCCGAGTCCTCCCAACCACTTCAAATTGTACATATTGCCCACGCTACCTGTAGTATAGTTTGGTCTGCCCGCCTCAATGATACTAACTATGTGCCAAGCTGAGACGCAAATTTGAGGACTATCTGAGGAATATCCCGGGAATAATTGGCAACCTAGATTTTACTAGTCAGATATGAATCTCGCCTGTCTAGGTATGTTGGTTCATGAACGGTATGCCACAGCAAATTTATCCTACTGTAGATTGTTGCCAGGCAATTGCCAAGCTAGGATTAGATATCTCGATGTCTCCATCTGATAGGTATGCTAGGAGAGTTGGGAAATCTTGGTAACACATAGAAAACAAAGCCGAAGACATTCTCAGGCTCCTTCTTGGCCTTGAGGCTGCCTGTCCCCTATCGACGTCATTTTGTACATTATGAACCTACCACAGTTCCCTTATGACGTCAATAAAGATCATAAACAGCAGCCAGAGTGGTTGCCCAAGAGCCTCCACTAGCAGCTAGCGCCTCAGGCGGAAATGCCAGTCAGCCAGTCTCGATCATCAAGTCACGTGTTACGGCAGAACGCCTGCTTGTTCCTGCCTTTTCTCAGTCTTGATACGGTGATTAGAGACCTTCTCTCAATATTTCAAGCCCTCTTAAAATTCTCCAGTCACTTGCCACGTACAACAACATCAACCCTTCATCCACACCACAACAAAGCAAAAACACCACCACATCAAAACCAGACCAACATCAGTCCATCGCACCTGCCTCAGTTGCTCCCACAAGGACAGTAAGCGAGCCACTAGTGTCTCTGGGCTCCGGGCGACCTCACTTGCCCTCACGCAGTCTTTCCCTCCTACTTCCTTTCAACACTACTACAGCCTCCTCCAAAAGCAACATCACCAAACAACCTTGATCCCTCGTTGCATCCTTTGAACTACTCCCCTCAGACTGGCGACACTGCGTCGCTGATCCTTTATATCCTATTTGAGACCTTACAACCTTACACTGCCGTTCTGCACCCCTCTTCACTGCCAAGATGGCGTTGACCACTGCCTCCCGCGGCTGGCTGTACCTTCTCTCCTCCAAAATCCTCACTTACCTCCTCCTTGTGGCTCTTCTTCTTGAGCTCCCCTCTGTCCACTCAGCTGGCATTCAGATCCGAACCCCGACCCCTCGTGCTGCCTTCATTGCACTTGCTACGGAGGATCAGGTGGCCCAGATGGTTTCATCGATCGGCCAGCTGGAGAACCACTTCAACAGCAAGTACCACTACGACTGGATGATCTTCAGCCTTGACGAGCTCAGCGACGACTTCAAGGACCGCACCTCCAATGCTACCCCTGCTACAGTCACCTACAACGTCATCCCCAAGGAACACTGGTCTGCTCCCGGCTGGGTTGACATTGGTCCAGTTGAGGCTGGGAAGACATCTGCTTAGGCAGTGGGTGCCAACTCGGCTGAGATCTGGACCCCTCGCCACCAGCAGCGCTGGTCTGCTGGACTTTTTGCCAAGGAGCGACGCCTTGAGTCCTATGACTTCTTCTGGATGGTTGAACCTGGTGTAGGCTTCCTCTTCCGCCCCAGGCTTCTTTGCTTTGCTAACAGGGCTCTCTTCCAGTCCCAAGTCATGTGCGACATCGACGTCGACATTTTTCGATTGATGAAGGAGCACAAGATTGCCTATGGAGTCAACAAGATGTCGTTTCCCAGCCCCATGGCGTCCATGTGTCTTTGGCAGACGACCAAGCATTTCATGGACCAACATCCCAATATCATCCAGCCCCAGGCTGACATCAGTTGGATTCTTGGAGAGAATGGCAGCTTGGGTACTCCAACTATCAACACAGGCCACGAGAACCGGTCCAGAGATCCCAACGCAACTTCTAGCAACACCAAGATGATGGAGGATCGCGTGCTCCCTGGTGTATCCCGAGAGGCTGATCTTCAGCAGTGCGAGCCCATCGGTGTAGCTGATGCTTACACCACTCGTCTCTCTGCCGAGTACGCCCAGTGTCAGACGGGCGCAACTATAGAAGTCGGCGACCTCAAGTACTTCCGTGGATCAGAGCACAGCTTGTACGTTGAGCACCTCGACCACACTGGCGACTTCTACCATCATACTGTCAGCAATGTGCCGGTCCACTCTCTCAGCGCCAGCATGTTCCTTCCCAAGAGCCGATTCTGGCTGCCCAGCGACATGCCCTGCAAGCTTCTCGGTCTTGATAGCTGCTCGCCCATGCCGCTCCAGACGCCCGAGGTTAAGACCAAGAACGAGCACTCTATGCTGGCTGACTTGCTCGGCAGCAACTGTCGCGCCTCTTCGAGCATCGACGATAGTTTCAACAACTTGCACAGCATGTGGGATCTCTTCTTGGAGGACTTCCGGCGCCAGGGAAACATTCCTGTGCCGTCGACCGGTCATACCACCATTGACGACCGCAACTTCAAGTCGAGAAAATGGTTCCTCGAAGTCTGGGCCAAGCGGTCATCCAACACCGACACCTGCCTCGTCAACGAGCTGAGCTTCGACGGCCAGGACACCTGCGCGGCTGTCCCCCGCGACCACGATCTTTCCACGGCGCTTGGCGCTTGGGAGTGGCTCACCCGCTTGGTGCGCTGGTAGAGCGTTTTCGACAAGGATGGAATACTCACTGGTGACGGAGGTGGCATTGAGCTTTGCCATTTGTTTGATCGGCCCCATTATCTTACCTGCAAAGCTCGCTTTAGCACAGTAGCCATCCACAAAGAATGACTGAAGATCAATTTTCTATCAATGTCTCCAGTCGCAGTCGCAAATGAAGATGTGATGTACCTCACTTACGTTGTTGTTCGATCGAGCTCACCGTGCCGTGGTAAGCAGGCTTGGCTTTAACAGAGAAAGATCCAACACGGGTGAACACTCAGCATTCGGTCCTCATCTTCCCTAGTGCTTACATCTCGTCAGCCCTAGGGTACTGTTTTCTCCATATTCTCCCCATCATTGAGGGACCTACCCATCTTCTGAGGCTTGAAATACCAATCAATGCCAAAGGACCCAAGCGAGAAAGGTAAGACCAGCTCCGCTTGAGGTCTCGAGCGCGAAGGATAACTCTGCGGAAGATGAGCAAGACGGTTCAGCCAAGGCCGGTCAATTGACCTTGGATTGGGCGAATACTTAAAGCGAACAACGTCCCAGAATCACCCGCCTTGGAATTCTGTCTTTGACACATACACTCACCGACACGACAAACACCAGCGCTGAAATGGGATCTGTCGACACCATCGAAAGCTTCCTTGAGAAGCACTGTTCGATCAAGACCTTCCATTGCTCCCATCCGGACTTCTCGTCGCTGAAAGAGACATTTGTCAAAACACCTGCTGCTCCGAGCTTCATCACTCGACCCCAGTCTGCAATCGACGTTGCAGAGCTAATTTCCCATTGCAAGGGGTGCTCAACTCCCTTGGTTCTCCGAACAGGTGGCCATGACCTTTCTTCAAGGTCGACAATCGACGGAGTCTTGCAGATCGATCTACGAGACATTGATCATGTTCATGTGTAGCCTGAGAAGAACACAGCTCGCGTCGGCGGCGGTGTCCTGATGGGAAACTTGCAAGCGGCGCTGGAGAAGGAGGGCTTCATGACGCCGACGGGGACCGTCGGCAGCGTCGGCTACGTCGGGTGGGCAACCTTTGGAGGATATGGGCCCTTCATCCCAAGCTTGGGACTTGGGTGTGACCAGATATTGGCAGCAAAAGTCGTGTTGGCCAGTGGTGAGCTTGTCGACGCTGACCAGGAGTTGCTCCACGGACTTCGTGGCGCTGGACCGGCTTTAGGGGCGATTGTCGAGGTTGAAATCAAGATTTACCCCAAGACCGAGGTAAGATCAACATGATCAAGCACCCAGTGCGGACGAAAAAAGAGCTGACAGAACCAGATCCAAGCCGGGATTATCGTCTACGATCCATCGGACCTCCATGCCACTATCAAGACTCTGTTTCGGAACTGGAACGGCCTGCTCATCGACAAACCACTCCCCGAAAAACTTTCCGTCGAGCCTGCGATCATCGAGATACCAGGGATGGGGCTCGCGCTTGCTGAAGCCTTTGTATGGAACTCGCCTGCTTGTGATGAGTCGAACGAGTGGCTGGATGCAATTGCTGCCCTCGGCCCAGGAGCGGTCAAGATGGTTGGTCCGACCACCCCGTCGGCGTACCTCGCCCAGTTCTCAGCCCTTTGCCCAACCAGCACCTTTCGCGGGAGCGGATACGGAGTCAACCTGAGCGACCTGTCCCTCTCGGACGAGGTGGCGGACATGTTTGCCAAGCACGGTCCTCTTTTACCCGGCGACGGGACGTTGGTCTGCGTCCATCAACTCAGAGGCAAGGCTGCTCATCCCGAGTTTCCGAGCGTGTTCCGGCACAGGCAAGATCATTCGCTCCTCGAGATTGTTGGGTTCACCACGACAAAGGAGAAGAGCGCCAAGGGAAAAGAATGGGCGGACGAGTTCAAGAACGGGATGACGGGACTCGAAGGCGTGATGGAGGGTGGTTACTGTTCCTTGTTGCCCAAGGGAGAGGTAAGCATGGAGGTCATATACGGAGAGCACTGGGAGACGGTAAAAAGGTTGAAGGTCAAGTATGATCCTGAGAATGTGTTCCAGTTTGCCTTTGGCAAGTAGTCAGGACAGTTCTGAGTTGAGGCAGTTCCTGGAGTCAGAGAATCGGATCATCCGGGCACAACACCTTGGGAAACTAGCAAACGACCGTATTGATGACTATCACTGTGGCATGAGATTTCGACGGCCAATCTAGCGGTAATGGACATACACACATGATTGTTACCGCGAAGCCATTGACGGCCTTGGAGATGGCGCAGTCTATCGCATCCAGGTAGACTGATGGCCGGGGTCGGCTTGTCTGCAGGGATAATTGATTGTCCAGTAAGGTTTATGATGTCTTGAATAGCAAAGTGCAGCTTGCTCGACTGGATGACTTGGTTGGATGCGGCATTGTAGAAGCAAAAACCGTTATCATAGACGTTCCCGTTGGACCCGAGTGTCTTGCCCGCTTCGGCTGGAAGAGTGAGCTTGTTGAGACCATGGTTGCGATGTCGAAAGGTCCAGATGGCGAAGAAACACTCCAAGCCTCAATCTGAGTACGTGGCAATCTCAGTTGGCAACTTGGGTCCTCTACTTTGGCCCTCAGAGGCGTGAAGACTCACCCAGAATGTCTGGCTATCCGAGTTATCGCATGGAGCGACCCCAATCGTAGCGCCGTCCCTGTCGGCCAAAGTCCAGCAACAACCGCCGGAACCCAGAGGCTCGGCGTTCATCAAGCCAGTGCGTGTTGTCGAGTTCCATCTGCCGTCACCATGGAAGCCGTTGGTGATGTAGAAGGATTTGCTTCCTTTGCTGGGTGGAGATCCCCCAGCAATGACTTCACTCCCAGTGGAGTAGACAGGAAGGAACGAGGAGTCTCCGGCTGCTTGATCGAAAGTTTCTGGACAACCTGTCGACTTGGTAATGAATGCATGCAGACGCGTACCGTGAGTCTAGACACTGCCATCTCGTCATTTAGGTATAGTAACTGCGCGCATCTCTCCGTCAATCCCCGGAATACTCACGTACTTGTTCAGCGGCTCTGGCTGCAGACGAGAGAAGTATAATTAGAAGAGCGACTCTCCCACGATGGGAACTATAGAGACTGCAACGACCTATAGGGTCTGATGTAGACGTGGACCAAGGAGGCGAATCAGAATACAATGAAGGACCTGGGTCGGTGATGGCGATGATCCAGAGGACAGGTTTCCCTGCCAAAGAATGAAACACATAAAGAGCACAGCCGTCTCTGTTGTCCCCCCTTTATGAAATCGGAGCAACCTGTCAAGCTGAACAGGGGCAGCGAAGCAAAGCCACTCTCCCTGGGTGGAACTCAACTTGGGTTCGTCTTCATCGGCGACTTGGGTGCGCAGCTCGGGTTTTTGATTTCTTCTATCTGGTCGAAACCTTATCAACACGCATCAGCATGTCACTCTTTTACTTCATAACTCCAGGATGCGACCTTTCTAGAGTTGTGCCCCGTTTCAGTCCCTGTCGTTTGTGAACTCCAAAGGCGACTGTCGGCAACTCTTGGCCAGAGATGGAAAATCCGACCGAGATCTACAAGTCGAGATTGGAGGGTCTTCCCTCATATGCAATCTCATCAGTCCAAGACCAGCTCATTTCAGGCAATAGTCTTTCGATTCAAGGATAGATCCGCCGGCGTGAGCCAAGCACACCACTGTCGCACGCAGATGACCTTTCAACCCCAACTATTTCAACCCCAACTACACCACTTATTCACACCGCCGGCCGCGAAATATTGAGAATAGCACAAGATCTGCCTTGGGCTTGAAGTCTCACCTCCAGCTTGCTACTAACAAGACCATAGACGCTGGAGGCTATAGGGAAGGGTCCCTCCAGCGAAACTGCCAGAGCGTATATATGTAGTAGATAGGGTAGGTACGTAAAGTAGGTCTATAGCCTAGCGTAAACCTAGATAAGGCTCTCGAGCACTCTGCGATACGGGATAAGGATTTATATACAAAAGAAAACGTCTGTGCTTTGGTATTCTTCTCGATTAGCTAAGCTCAGTTAGCGTGTAAAGTGGCGATGCCCCTTTCTCATAGCAGCGCGTATTAAGCCAGTGGCCAGTACGGGTATTTACATAATTTTGCAAGCTGTCTCCGACTGGTTTTCTGGTGGGTTTTCTTTGTTTTTGTTTGTGGGATCCCACGTGGTCGCCATCGATAAAGCCACCTTCGATACAAGTTTTGCTGTCTTGGGGCAGTTCGCTGGAATTTACTTCTCGGCTCAGAAAGTAGTAGCTTGACTTGCCAGCTAGCTTGGCTTTATATATATTTTCTTAATTTGCAGACGCGACATATGTGGAAGTCTGAGGCTTGTGGGTGCAGCGACAACCTTCACAATTGCAACTCACCGATGTGATGGTATGGCTAGTAAAGGTACAGTTTCAGCAAGCTGGCAGTTCTGCTGCACTTGTCATTGAAGAACGAACCGGCAGAATTACCACTCGTCGAGCCCCATTTTGAATCAGCGACGCGAGGGGGAAGCCATTAAATTACATTACAATGCAAAAATAAACTTATGTATAGGACGAGTAAAGTGGAGTAGTGGTAGAATCCAATTAGTGATCAAGACGACGTCGCGATAGTAGCCAAAGGAGTTGATGATGAAGATATCGCCAGCCTCCGACCGAAGGATCCCGGGTGAGCCGGAGGTCCACAATAGCTTCGGCATCGGCGTCGGCTGGAACCCACCTGCCGCTAAGTGTCTATCGGTCCGTTCACGGCATGATTAGCAGCCAGGCGGCTGGCTCCCCGCCCGTTAGGGTCAGAGTTCACGCCGGCAGATCTACCACGGACGATTACTCGATCCGGCGGTATGACGTTGTCAACGCGAACGCTCGAACCCCTCCTGCATGTGGTAACTTCCTCTGTATTGTATGTAGGCTTTCTGACGGGCCGCGGCGCCGGACATGGTTTCGTCCATCATTAACTTCAACCCGACCCGATCGACAACACCTAGACATCATGCCGAACCAAATATCCAAGCAGTGGTACAAGGACGACTACCTCATTTCCACCGACCGATCGCTCCTCCAGCTCGATGCCATCAACGACGCCTTCGACTCGGATTTGCTGTGGTGGGCGAAGCGCGTGCCCGATGAAGTGCTTCGGACAATGGTTGACAATTCGTTGTGTCTTGGAGTATACAAACTGCCTCAGGCGACCGCCGACATCGCGGGTAAGACGCCTTGCCATGTGTGACGACCAGCCTGACCTCGCGTGCAGGCAAAAAGGGACCAGAACTCGTGGGCCTTGCCCGGGTTGTCACAGACTACGCTACCCTGGGATACTTGGCGGACATCTATGTGCTGCAGTCTCATCAGGGCAAAGGGCTAGCGCTGTGGCTGATGGAGTGCCTGAACGAGGTCTTGGAGGATTGGCCGATGCTGCGCCGCTTTCTGTTGTTGACCTCGTCGCGGCAGGCCAGCAAGTTGTACGAAAAGGCGTTGGGCGTGAAGGAATGGGGCAAGTCTCGCGATGGAAAGCTGTTTCTGCTCGAGAAGAGGGGCGCTGGAGTCCCCGACGGTCCGTCTGGCGATGACGATGATGACTGAGTAGCAGTATCTAGGCACCGTTCTGTGACATTAGGCCTTGACCGAGGTTTTGCCGTAAGCTCCGCCAGCTGCCTTGCGCAGTTCGATCGCGCGCTTGTACGGGGGCGCAGTTGGTGGCTGAACGGGGTCGAGGGAAACGTGGTCTTCGGGCAGCTGGTAGGAGGCATCTGAGTCGAAAGCGGAGAGATCACCGCATGCAATGAAGGGAGCGATCCACCTGATGTGTTTCTCGTGGTCGGTGCTTTCGTCTGTCTCGTCGTAGGCTTCCACTTCGACGATCTGGCCAGCATCCTTCGTAGCAGACGCCGTAGGTGCAGTGTCCCGAGTGCCGGCGACAGAATTTTGCGTAAGTGCATCAGCCACGGCGGGCAGCTGGGATCTCCTTTCCTCGACCATTTCAGGCAGCTTGTGTCCGACGCCGAGAGGGTTCTCAAGGCTGGCTTGGAAGCCAGCAGGCGGCTGGAAGTTGATGCAGACAATAAAAGCCTCAACACTACTGGCACGGGAAGATCGGGGCTTGGCGACGACGACGGTCTCGAAGAAGATCTTGAGCTGAGCGTAAAGAAGGTCGACGTTGCGGCCGCGGAAGATCTTGGCGACGAACTTTCCACCAGGCTTCAGTACACACAAGGCAAGATTGAGGGCGGCGAAGAGAAGCTGAGACTGGACGTAGATATCGAGGTCGTGGAGACCAGTGACGTCAGGAGCGCCATCGCTAATGACGAGGTCAACAGGACTCGAGGCCTGCTTGCTCTTGGAGTTGGCGTCGTAGTCGGGGTCCAGGGCCTTCAGCAGCAGAGGCACAGTGGCGGGATGCGTAATGTCTGCGCGAAGAGTAATGATGCCTGGTAGAGGACTGATTGGTTGCAGATCAATGGAGACGATCTTGACGTCCTTGCGAGGCTGAGGCTCCTGAGACTCTGTTTCGGCAACGGGGGTGGTCTCAGACTCGGCGGTAGAAGGAAAGACGCCGAGCATCTCCTGACGGAACTGAGCCTCGCGATCTTGCCATGCCGAACGACCAAACTTCTCCCCCTTGATAAGGACACGAGACAACACCTGAGACCAACTGCCAGGGGCGGCACAGAGGTCGACAACTCTTGTCACGTTGGCGAACAGGTCGAATTCTGTGCCATCATCAGCATCAGCACGATCGAGTCTCGCGACTTGGCGGGGTAAAATGAGTCACCTTCATCCAGCTGAAGGAGTTTGAAAGCACTGCGTGCACGCCAGCCTTGTTCCTTGGCGAGGCGGTAGTAGGCATCGCGCTTGTCCTTGGAAGATTTGCCCATGATTGACGGTCGTATGGGTTGGTGTGGCTGGTACCTTTTGGCGGGGGATGCAAGGTTTTGGAGGGGTTCCAATGTTCCTTTTTTTCCCCCCCCTCTCCCTCCAGCCCACCCCAACTACGTGCCTACTGCAAGCAGTGAGTGTACCTTCCTCAGGGGATGGAGGGGCCACGGCCGAAACTCGGCAGAAAATTTGCCAGCGGTGACGGGCTTGTAGGGCTGATTTAAGGTGTGGTCGGTGCCCGGCGGGGACGGGATTTCGGCAGGGTCTTTCTCGGCCCAACTGTTTTCCCGGGCCCACTGAAATTTCCTGCTGGGCCGGGCCTGGCTGTGAGCTGCTTCAGTGGATTGGGCGCTGTGATTTTTTCGAAGCAGTTCGCAGACCGGTCCATCGTCGCATCTGCACTCTCTCGATTCTCCCCCGAAAACACCAACGCAGTTACTCCCTCTCTCTTCACTATGGATCGCCTGACGAAGGGAAAGAGGAAGCATCAGTCTTCAGGCGCCGGTCAGGCACCGAAAAAGCGCCAGAAGCCTGTCGTCGCAAAGGCTGCACCGCCACTAAAGAAGCGCGCCGTTGCCGTCAACTCGCTGCCATGGCAGAAGGTCGACGTTCCCGAGATGTTTGACGATGCCGAGGGCTTCTATGGATTGCAGGTTATCGAGGGTGTTGACGTCGTCAAGGATGGCGACAACGTCCAGTTTGTAGGCACATGTCTTTGATGATGCTGCTAAACAAGCGCTGACCTCAATGTAGGTGACTGCTCTTCCGCCTGCTGAGACGATGGACCAAGACGACGACGAATTTAAAGGTTTCAGCGACTCCGAACCGACCCCGAAACTTGACACCGATCTCGGGGACAAACAGGAGAAAAAGACGGACTCGAAGAAGGCCAAAAAGGCCAAGAACGTGAAGACGGAGACAAAGCCCAATGAGAAGAAGTCTGTCGAAAGTCTTGAACAGGCCGTCAACCCGAAACCCGCGACCGAAAAACCCGATACCAAAAAAAAGGAAAAGAAGCAGAAAAAGACACAACCTAAGCCCGAGGACGCGAGGCTGGAAGCCAACGTCTTCACAGCATTGGAACAGGTCGAGGAGGCGGACGATGAGGACCTTGACATGGGAGAGTGGGTTGAACTAGGTCTCTCTCCAGCCATTGTGTCCGCCATCGCCAAGCTCAGGTTTAAAAAGCCGACCAAGATTCAGGCATCATCGATACCCGAAGTGCTCGCCGGCCACGACGTCATTGGAAAGGCCTCCACCGGTTCCGGTAAGACACTGGCCTTCTCAATCCCCATTGTCGAAGAATGGCTCGAGGGATTCGACGCGGAAAGCAGCAAGGAAGAGGGCAGCAAGATCCCGACTGCTCTGATCATGTCGCCCACCAGAGAATTGGCCCACCAGATCACCGACCACATCAAGAGGCTCACCGCCGGCCTGCCCAACGCCCCGTTTGTCTGCTCCGTCACCGGAGGTCTGTCCGTTTTCAAACAGCAGAGGCAATTGGCAAAGGCCGACATAGTCGTCGGTACTCCGGGTCGTCTCTGGGAGGTGATCAGCTCGAGCACCGATCTGCTGGCCGCCTTCAGGCAGATCAGGTACCTGGTGGTTGATGAAGCTGACAGGCTACTGAGCGAAGGCCACTTCAAAGATGCTGGCGAGATCCTGGATGCTTTGGATCGCCAGGTTGCCGAGGAAGACGACGATGAAGATGAAGAGGGCAAGAAGCTGTCGGCTAGGCAAACGCTTGTCTTCTCTGCGACTTTCCACAAGGGCCTTCGGCAGAAACTGGCTGGCAAGGGCAAATGGGGTCTCATGTCCGAGAAGGAGTCCATGGAGTATCTCCTCAAGCGTCTCAACTTCCGCGAGGAAAAACCCAAGTTCATCGACGTCAACCCTGTATCGCAGATGGCGTCGGGCCTCAAGGAGGGTCTCATCGAGTGCGGTGCCATGGAAAAGGTTAGTACCGCCCAACGTTGTACCTCCAGTTCCTCGACTAATTCTTACAGGATCTGTACCTCTACTCTGTACTCATTTTGAACCCCAACCGCCGCTCCCTAGTCTTTACAAACTCCATCAGCGCCGTCCGCCGCTTGACACCCATGCTCCAGAACCTCAACATCAACGCTCTGGCACTCCACTCCCAGATGCCCCAAAAGGCTCGTCTACGCTCCCTCGAGCGCTTCACCGCGGCGAAGCCAAACACCACATCCGTTCTCATTGCCACCGACGTCGCTGCTCGTGGTCTCGATATCCCGGGCATCGACCAGGTCGTCCACTACCACGTACCCCGCGCCGCCGACATGTATGTCCACAGGTCCGGTCGTACCGCCCGTGCCGAGAGGTCCGGTCTGAGCATCCTCCTCTGCGGGCCGGAGGAAGTCATTCCCACCCACCGACTGGCGGCCAAGGTGCATGCCGAGCAGATCGCCCAGAAGAAGTACCTCCTGCGGACGATCGACATTGATCGACGTATTGCGGGGAAACTGAAGCCCAGAGTCGACCTCGCCAAGAAGCTTGCCGATGCCACGCTGGCCAAGGAGAAGGGCAACAAGGAGGACGACTGGGCCAGGAACGCGGCCGAGGAGCTCGGTGTCGAGTACGACAGCGACGAGCTGGAGAAGGCGGGCACGTGGGGCGGTCGCGGCAGCGGCAGGAAGAAGAAGCTCAAGGAGAACCAGGCCGTGTCCAAAGCTGAGATGGGGGCGATGAGGGCGCAGTTGAGAGAGCTGCTGTCCAGGAGGATCAATATCGGTGTTAGCGAGAAGTACATCACGGCTGGTAACATGGATGTCGAAGAGCTGTTGAGGGGTGGAACGGGCGAGTTCTTGGGCAAGGTCGACGGGCTTGGTCTTGAAGATCTGTAGATATGGTACCTAAGGATACGAACTAATACCACTTGCCGCGAACACACATGCTTCTTGTCGCTATGGAGGCACCGTAGGCAGGGTTGAAAACGGGTTGATCTCTCTAAAGGGGGGCGGGCTATGGGGCGAAGGGGTCTGAATACCCCTAAGCCCACGCGAAGCCACATATAGCCACATGTGGCTGGGGGCTTCGTAACACTTCTGTTATGACAAGCCACGCCAAATGATGCGTCCTCGGGCAAAATTTAATGTCGTTTCTTGGCCCGCCCTGAGACCCCATCACATGGGCGACAATCATGCCTCGGGATGGAATGCCCACGATCAATGTTCCGTGTCATCTTTATCCGTCGATAGCGGTGCATCGAGTTGACACAGCCAGGATGGGTCATATGTAAGGGACAGCACTCGCGTGTAACGCTTGACCATCGCATACTATTACGCAGCTAACTAGAGAAGATGCCAGATTTCACAGTACTACAACGATCATCCTAATGTCGTATTGGCTGCAACAAAACCAAGGGCGACAATGAAGGACGACGGACGACGGCCGACGATGATAACAATGCCGTGTGGCTTGCATCTGTCACGACTCACGACGGCGGACGTCCAGAACCCCATTGTCATATTCCTACAAACAAGAAGCAACTAAGAAAAGCAGACCCGAATTCCATTCACTGAAGCCTTTGCTGCCCTGGACCTCCATCCCTCATAGTTTCTGGCCACCATACTGCCGTTCGTCATTTTCTTTGCCGTATACCGAAGTCTTCGTGGAGAGAATTCTGCGTGATGCCTCTTGAGAGCTCCGAATCGTCGGCGGCTGTCTACTCCTCGCGCGGAGTTCCTTCTCGGCGTAGGTTGCTTTTCTGACGTTTGTGCATCTCTCGTATGTGACGTTTGGTCGCGTCATCTTCGTCGTCACTTCCATCCTCTTCGCTGGAGCCTGCCAGAGCCTCGTCCGCGGCAGTCCAGGCTTTTTCCCCTTCTCTCTCATCAATCGCACTCCTCAACAGAGCCATGAAGTCTTCGGGCGTCTCGGCGGAGCTGGCATTATGGGCCATAGGGCTCAGGAGAAGATCTTCCTCGAAGCTCCCATCCTCGGACGAATCTCCTCTCGATTGTCCCTCGTCTTTCCCCTCTTCCCCCTCGTCATTAGAATCACCACTGACCTGGCTCCCTCCGTCATTCAGCTCATCATGCTTGCGGAGATTTTCCCAGAATTTGGAAATCTCTTGAGCTTGGGACGCCAAGGACCTCTTTTCCAGCTGTACAGCCTCCTTATCTACTCCGATATTCTCCTGCTCCTCCTTGAGCTTCTGCATCTTCTTTTTCAGCTCGTCACTCTCTCTCTGCTGTCTTCCTCGTTCGGCTTCGAGTTGTCTACGAACCTGCAAGACTTCTCGTGTATGCCGCTCCACAAGCTGGCGATGCCCTTCGGCGGCTTGGGTGCGATCGACCTCCAGCTGTTGCTGAGCCTGCTGAAGCCGTCCTTGTTGTTCTCGAATTTCGGAGACCTCGGACGAACGGTCCAAAGTTGAGTGCGCCTGTTGCTGCAACTCATACTTGGCACGCAGCTTTTCGCGGTCAGCTTCCAGCTGTTGTCGTTGATCATGAAGAAGCTGCTGGCTGTTCTGAACCTCTTCAATGGCCGCTTCGGCGTGTGCTTTCTGAACCTCCAATACATGACGCTCCCTCTCAAGCTCAAGTCGATCCGTGCAAAGCTTCTTCGCGTCTTCTTGAACTCGAAGGCGAGCTTGCTCGATTTGGGTACAAGCTTGGTTGACGGTCTCAAAGTTGGTGCCGTGCTGTTTCTCCAACTTCTCCCTGTCTTCCCTGTACTCTTCGCTGAAATACTCCTCCAGCTTTTGCTTGTGCGAGTTCGCATCTGCAGTAATGACCTTGATCTCCTGCTCAGTCTTTTCGATTGCGTCTCTGACTTCTTGGTCTTTACTGGCAATGTAGGCTTCAACTTCTTGTTGGAGCTGCTGAATGGCCTCTTGCATCGCGATCTCCTTGAGATTATCGAAGTGGTGCTGAACCTGGCGTTGTGCCTGCTCGACGTAGAGCTGATGCTGCTTCTGCTGGGCCTCGGGGTCATTGAATATACCTGTGGCATGGGCTTCTTGAATCTGCCTTCGTAGAAGTTCGACCTCACGCTCGGCCTTCTGGGACTTGGCCATCTCTTCGGCAATTCTTGCTTCCAGGTTGTTGGAACCGTCGTCGCACCGAGTGTTGTTTTGACGCCTGAACTGGCGAACAATGCGGTCTTTTTTGTTGTTCAAGAAAGTTTCACGGTCATTGACCTGCCTGACTAGGGCTTTCTGTTCTTGAAGCTCGGCAGTGAGGCGCACAATCTGCGCGTCACGCTCCCGGATCTGCGAGGGAAACGATCCGGCGTTATTGTCGTCGAGGTTCATTGCGGCGAGCATGTTCCTTGCCTCGTCGACCTGCGAGTCGGCCAATCGACGCTTTCGTTGCTCGTCGTGAATGACGCCCCAATATCCCATGTGATCCATGCCGCGAAACTTGGCCAGTCTCTCCTCAAGTTCGCGAATCGCAGCATTCTGGTCTTGAATTTGCCGCTCGAGTTCGTCGTTGACTGCTCTGGCGGAATGGTAGCTGCGGCGCAGGTCGTCGAATTTGAAATTCAGATCGTCAAGCTCCTGCAATTGTGAGTCTGCCTGACATGATCGACAATGGCCGTCATGAGTTGTCGGAAGCTCAGGCTGAGCTTCGGTGATCGGCTGCTCGTGAGTGACGCGTTGATTACTTCTCGTTCGCTGTAGTTTTGCGGCCTGGATCTCGTTGAAAGCAGGGATGGGTTCATCGTCAGAAGCTCGCTGGGTGTGGTGTTTTCTTTTCAGGCCGGCCGCTTTGTGCTTTGCATGACCGTTCCCGTCCTCGTTGGCGGGGCTGTCCTGCCCATTGGTAGGAGAAGGCCGCAGGTAAAACTCACGACACTGGGTCTTTCTCTCCTTGGTCAAATAATTGGCGACTATGGAGTAGTAGCGACGAATCCTGTCTAAAAACATGATGCCCAGATCGTAAAGTATCCCGAAGGAAAGGCTGGCGAGACGGTAAGAAAAGTCGGAGCGGCGTCGAATTTGCTGTGTGGATATGTTTGCCACAGCAAGACAAGATGTGATGAGTTGGACGAGAAGAGTCTGGGTATGAAGGTAGAAGAGGGCAATGATGAACCCAATAGTAATCGCGGATGTGATGCTGATAGCATTGGCTCTGAACAGAGCAATGTTGTCGTGGCATAACCAATGTCCGTGAAAGAAAACATGGAGAGAGGACAGGAACAGGATCAGAAAGACCACGAGAGCCAAAACGCTCAATTTGACGGGTATGTTCATTGTCAATGACGATTGATCTGATGTGCAGACAAAAAGTAGAGGATTGGATCGAGGAAAGAAGCGCCAAGTTTGTGTCGTGGAAGGTAGCAAAACCAAGTTCGTGGCGAAGGGTAATAATGGGAGGTGAAAGTCATGAGATTTGCAGAAGTGAAATCTCGAGGGGAGCTTTGAGGTGAGAGAAGTAAGGTAGGGTGGGAGTTCAGGCACAACAATTGGATCTGAGGCAAGAAAGACTTGGAAGGAAGGCGCGCGGTGGTCTGGCTGCGCAGGATCGCGACTGCCATGCGGGCAGGTGCGGACGGCAACGGTTGAGGTTCAGCCGATGGCGGTCCGATTTTTATTTTCCGATCACAAAGAAGGCCTGGGCGAGCGCCTCTCCTCGAGTTTTCAATTACTCTTCAACTTACTGCTAGTTGAAGGTGGTGATACCATCTCACAAGTTACAACTGCGATCGATGCTGCAAAAGGCTTATCGACACGATGTGAGTCATGTGACGGTCGTTGGGGCGTAGTCTGACTGTCTGACCACCTCGGATTTCCATCACCTTGGTTTAGGACTCATAGTCTCTGGCATAATTCAGCTCAAAGCAACCCCTAGCCAACATCAATATCGAACGGGGAAACGGTAGAATTGGAAAATGAGGCCAAGATGGTTACTGAAGCACATGAGAATGGGAGGGGAGGGGATAGTGTAAGTCAAGCTGAGAGCCACATATGGGTGCTATCAACCATACGAATGAACCGACACAAGGGATAGCAAGTACATAATCTTGCTGGTATGCGGTGATAAAAACTATTATTGATGTCGTTTATCAAAGCAAACTGGCCGCTCAGAAACGTTCCGCAGCCGTCAGCAGCAGCTTGCCCGGCCCCAGCCTTGCAACCGCCGATGAAGACGTCTACTATCAGACCATAAGCACTCAAACCTATTGGTTTCGAGCTTTGTGTAAGCCCGGGCGGCAGTCACTTTGAAGGAAAGGCGGAAGGGAAGCCTTGCTTCGCGGTACAGCAACGTCAAAGACTCAAAGGGGCCTGCAGGTCCCCTTTCATAGTTCATACTGACGCGCTTCCAAGAATAAGAGAGCACAGCAGTATCGTCGTGACTATTTCAAAGAAGAGCTTACAAATCTGGACGGTCGCCGTATGTTACCCTGAGGGGGTGGCTGCCTGTAACCTTGCACATGACATTCGGATAGCGAAGTCGCAAAACCTCCACCACTTTTGCGTTACCAATATGTGCGGCGGGGCTTCGACCTCACCTCGGCTGTGCTGCACCCGCTTGGCCGGCCAGGTCCCGCTTCACCGTTCGATGAGCCTTGAGGTGCCCACGAGCTGGCCAGATCGGTCCAGACACCGGGAGGCCGGCCACAGCAACTCGGCTACTGTGAATAGGAAACGAGCTAAGCCGAGGTAGGACTGACAGGCAGAACTAAAAACATTGTGAATGGCTGACGAGCAGATGATAATTCTCATAAGCCATGTGAAGTTCACCAATGGACGCAAGCGTTTCGTCCAGCTGCAGCATCCAGAGACGCGACTTCGGCTCTGCTCGGTCAAGCCCCCAACACCTCTCTCTATTCGCAAGATCCGTGGATCCAATCATCCAAACCATTAGCACCAAATGGTGCAGGTTATCCAATCATCCAAGCCATTAGCACCAAACGGTGCAGGTTATCCAATCATCCAAACCATTGCCACCAAATGCTGCAGGTTCCTGAGCTTATCGGATAATCAAGTGACTTTCTTATCCCCAACATGGCGTATCGAAAGTAAAAAAACCAAAATGCTGATGGGCTGGCTGCCTTTGAGGCACCAAGCAAAAAGTCAAAAAAAATAAAAAATCGTTGCAATATAAACAGCTCAGGCTTTCATTTTTCATTGATCAAGTATCAAGTCACCTTTATAAATGAGTATACCCAAGTAAATACCGGGCGTTTTGCATGTCCTCCTTCTTCATTTTCCATCATTCTCGGCCCTCAGATTGAGATGACCACAAGATTCGGTCCATCACGATGCGCAAGTTCAAATCCCACCCAGTCACAAACGACCTCACAGCAAGAACAGTCATCGGAGATGCCGACTATGGCTCCGGCAGTGTCAGTAGTCAATATTCACGAAGCTCTATAGCCAGTAATGACAGCAACGCATCGACTACTACTACAAGCTCCGTCTTCACCGCGAAACAGCCGAGCGCATGTACAAGCCCTTGTTCCATTGATTTCAAGCGCTCTTCCTCATTCTTCGACAAGCTGGACACGCCCAAGGCCCCTGCGGAAGACAAACGCAACTTTGATGCCAGGGAGCCCCCTCGACCCGTGGGTTCAAAACCCAAGCCCGATTCTCCCAAGCCATCTAAACCCAAGGAGGGTGCTGCTGCCCTGGAATACATCAAAGCATTCGTTATCGACAGATGGAGACTCCCCTACGAAAACGGTCAGATACAATTCAACTGCGACATCACAATGGACGTGCTGAAGAGCTATGGTCGTGGGGACCCGAGCCAAGGATTCAAAAACTGCCTTGAGCTGGTTTCGGCGCCGGTCATCCACGACGAGATGGCCTTTGAGCTCATGAGGCAGCTTCGCTCGGAATTCTCGGTGCCCATCGAGATCCTCGGCGACGCGGCACGCGGTGTTGGCGGCTCCATGACACCGCCGGCCAAGCTTCCCTCTCGAACTTCCACCTATACAGTCCGAGCCTCCTCAGAGGAACCTGCTCCTCGTTCTCTGAAAAGGTCCTTTTCCGATTCTCCCGTTAACCGCGTTCCCACGCCGGAGCAGCGGCGAAAAAGTGTGCCACTGGTCTGGGCAGATGAGGTACTTTGCATCACGTGCGGTTCTAGGGCAATGGGTAAGGTAAAGGGTGCCGTTGACTACTCAGAGGACCGAGCCCCAAAGGAGCAGGTCGTAAAAGGCACCAGAGTAGAGAAGAAGCGGGTGCCATTACGCAAGTTTAGCAAGGCGCTTTTTAACCCAAAAGGATGGTTGCGTGAGCCGAAAATTGCATATGATGTAATAGAAGTGAAACCTCATGCTTAAGGTTGTAGGTTGATCACAAGGATTTATTTAGACCAGGTTATAACAAAAGCCGACGGGCCCTTTTGCATTAATTGTTAGTGATGGCGGTGTTGAAGTGATGTACTCCTGCCATCAGCCGTGTCGACATGTTCAACCCCAAGTGCATGTTGTGTTGTTTACAAACTTTCAGCCCGCGCCGGTGAAAGTCGCCGAAACCTTAAAGATTCGCGTGTCGCGCGTGTTGATTTGACACTTGGCAACTGACTTTGTGGCTCAAATTTGCTCAATTCGATACTCATTATTACTGGCAGAGGCCAAAAGCCAAACGCCCTGGTTGTAAACACTATATGGTAGACTTCATGTGATGATCCCAGCGGCTGATCACCCAGAGATGGTTAAGATCTCGTCATCAGGGCCCATCATGTGGGAGATGTTCATCTTTGATGTCCACCTCATCCTTCGAATACATCACACCGAGAAATCCATCACATCGAGGCAACGCAGAACCCGGCCATTACCGGGCTTCCTGGGAAGAAGAGGCTCACCTGCGGGGAGGAAATGCTGCTCTAGAAGGTGCCAAAATATGCACGAGACATAGTAGGAGAACCCCACCAATCCCCAGATGAACATGAACCCGTTAACTATGACTTGGCACACCTACCTAGTGGCAGCAGCGGTCGACTGCAGACTGGCAGTCTGCAGTCGTGAGTTCGACAATGACGTAACCTTGGGATCGAAGCGGTAGGATTTCCCTCGTACAAAGTAACCTCAACATGTTCTGCGACTGACATTGCTATATCCTTCAAGCCCGAACCCTGAGTTGGTGAATCGGCAGGCCGCAGTGTCACTGTCGATGCCGCCGTAAGAAGCCTCCATTCAGCCTCGAGCTAGGTAGGAGAAGCTAAGTCTTGGACGCCATCTCATGATCAGTGCGCCTCGCTCAGATGATAAATAGTCAAACTTCCCCGCAGACTTACCATAACAAAATCTCAGCGCTCTCAGGGGCATGTGGCTTAGGCTTTCCTTTTATGAGCTCAGAGCGACGCTATGCTGTTTGTCGCTCATACCTTTCATCACTCTCTGCAGATGAAAGGCATGTTTGCTCGCTCTTTTTTCACGTGGTTCACCTTGACGGCCCTGTCAGCTGTCGTCGTTTCGTTCTCACTTCTCAGTATAATCTCGACTCAAATCCTGCGCCGACATAAGGTAAAGGCGCCTGTCGAGCCGAGACGTGATGTCGTTGGTATTTGTCACCACTCAAGCTAAACGCATCGTATACGTGGGGGATCTGCCCGTTTACGCTTTCTTGGTAAGACAGCCGCACGCATTGCGAGAATTTCTGACACGAAAAGTATGTGGCGCAATAGGATCTGCCCGTTTACGCTCTCTTGGTAAGACAGCCTCACGCATTGCGAGAATTTCTGACACGAAAAGTATCAGGCGCCTTGCGCCACAACGGCAATCTTGTACAACGTCTTCAGCCAGACGTACTCGGCCTGTGGCGAGGCCCCCACCGACTTGGAGTCATGCATCTGCACCAAGAACAGCAACTTGGCAGCAATCTCGACCTCTATGTCCAAGTCCATCAGCCACAGCTGTGGCTCGTCTGCCTCTGATGACCAGACGAGCGCCGCGGCCCGCGGCTGTGATGAGCCAGTACTGCAACCCGGACGCGTCGATCAAATTCGCCATGCCGACGGCGAATATCGTCACGCAGTATGCTACTGACCTTCCGGCGTTTTCCAATATGGCGCCATGTGCGCAGTCGGGGGTCGCCTATGCCATCGATGGTGAGACCCATCCCGCTAGCGCGATGCTTGAGGATGGAGAAAGCTGACATGCCACAGTCGTCGCTTTGCCCCGAGGCCGCCAGCCTCATGGCGCCGTGCATTTGCGCGAAGAACGACAACTCGGCGCGCGTCAGCAGGTCCGTCGCGTCTCTGGTGAAGGATTCGTGCTCGAACGCGGCAGACGTCACCTCGGCGGGCGAGTTCTACAACGCGTATTGCGCCATGAACAAGGGCACGACGGCATTTCCTCAGCCGTCGCCGCCGCCAGGAGACATGCCATACTACATGGCCGCCCTGTCGCAGTACAGCTCGCTGGCCCCTTGTGCCCAGTCGGGCATATCGAACGCGATGTACTCCCTCACGAGCTATCTCTGTCCGTCTGGACCTCAGGCCATGGCCTCGTGCATGTGTCTGAAGGATGGTGTCACGAACATGGTGACTAGCACGCTCACGTCGGATGTCAAGTACTACTGCTCCTCGACTGCGTCAGAAGACTTGTCATCCGCGTTGGCTGTGCTCGACGATTGATGCGAAGGAGTCACCGGGCACGCGCGCGATCTAAGAGAACAAAACGGCTTGGTTCTTTCAAGTCTGAATACGACACGGGGGCCCTTATTTAAAGAGGGTAAAACTTCTGCGTCGGATGAATGTTGTCCGACGGATCAATGTCGGCACGGAGTGGAGCGTAGGGGGCGCACGGAGCGCCACAGCCACGCGAGGCTACGTCACTGTAGTGAAGCCTTCGCGACTACTATTATTGCAAGGCGGCCAAGAACGAAGTTGTCGCAACAGTAGCAGAGTCAAATCAGTCATCTCTCATTCGACCCCTCAGCGTAACTCCTACTAACAGGCTTCAGTTGCTCAAACATATCCCACAGCGCGAGCCGGGACAGGTTCGGGAACTTCAGGACCACTGCAGACTGGAAGCGGGATAACATTGGGGAATGGTACCCTGTCCAGCGGTTTCCCATCTCTTCTACGATTGGCCCGCCCGAGATGACAGGACCACCAGAACTTGGCGGGACGATGCTTTCGACGAGTTGCACGGACACGGCGGTCAGCATTTCGGCCAATGTTTTCCTCTGCCGCCTGAGCTCCAGGGAGGAGGAGTAGGATTTCCTCATCCCCAGTCGCCAGTTGAGGCTCATGGACAACCGGTCTATCAGATGCCGAATGAACCCCATCCTGCGTAAATGGGGCCCGAAAGAGTATACTGTGGTTGCGGCGCAGAATAAATCAAGCCCGGGCAGGTGCCCATGGGGCGCTAATCTAGCCGCTTTTGAACGTACGCGATAGGAAAAAGCCACACATCATGGCCAAAACTGATTGGCTTTGAGCCTCCGTCATGGTGGAGAAGTACGCGCCCCGCTTGTCTTAGCTTTTGAAAATCTATTAACTTACACATAACCAACTGCCTTAGTCCGATACTTACTTGTAACAGAACTCTATATAACGACAGCCTGTTCATGAACTAAATTCTCAACTGTTGCTCCATTGCCGTGACGAGACGCGCAAGAAGACACCCACGTGAAGATAGAGAGCCAGTTTGAGGCGCTTGACACCAATTAGAGACTTGACTGTTTCACCTTTTCGACAACCCGCACTGAGGTATACGTCGGCAGGGAATATACCAATACCTTCAAAGCATCAGGCGAGTTTCGGCGATAAGCCCTCTTAGGTAAGTGCTACAACTACTCACCATGGGTGCCTGAGGTACCTGCCTAAGGGGCCTGCCACAGTAAGGCAGGGTGTCAAAGCTTGTGATGAGTCAGCCGGTTGATCGTCGGGCGCAGCTTGACCTCAATCTAGTTGCGTTTTGATTGGACTAATTCAAGCTCCCAGCTGTCGCTCAGTGGACAGCTCCCCGAGGCTACCAATCCACAGCGCCCAAGCCCAGCCGTTCAGAAGGTGCAGCCCGGGTGCAGCCTTCCAGATTTGGCGTTCGATGACCTGCTCAGGTCAGAAAAACATGCCAACTCGTCGCGACTGCACCAAAATCTCGCCGCTGTGTATCCGTACGCCTTGCCACCACCACCGAACATCTACCATCGACGGCATCCCAACAGCCCACACCGCCTTTACCTCCCTCAAAGGCTAGGTGTGCTGGCGATTGCTTTTCTAAGGAGAAGTCATCACTTTCCCGTTTTCTTTGTCACCTTACTTCTGGAGATTCCCTTCGCGACACACCTCGTGGGGTCCCATACAATCAAAGCTGGCGACGCGACATATTAACGACGCCATTCCGACCCGACCGCGACCGACGAACGTGCCCCCTCCCCTCGATGTCGAGGATACTCTCTGAGTAAATATCAACATGGCAGCCGCGGTGGACGTGGGCTACGTAGCCGGCCACCTTGGTGTGCCTGAGTCAACGGTGTCGACAATCACGACCGAACCTACCCCAGAGCTCGTCGCAAGCCTTCTTGAAGCAGTCATTGCCAAAGCTCGAGAGTTCGACGAGCTACACGCTCAGAAGCTACAGGTCGATATCGAGCTCGAGAGCGCGCATCACAGCGCCGAGTCGAGATGCCAGAGCTTCAAGGCGACCGCCGACAAGGCGCTGAAGGACGTGGAGGAGGTTCGCCAGCAGCTTAGGGAGGAAGGTGCGTATCGATCGGAAAAAATTCCATGCAGCTATTTTAGCGCGCTTTACTGACACCGGGGCTGCAGAGACGAAGCGACAAACGGTCGAAAATGACCTCCAGTCACTGAAGGCGCGTGGCTCCGACCACGACTCCGAAATCACAACCCTACGCGACCGCATCGAATCCCTCCAGTCCTCGAACCGCGCCAACATGGCCTTGCTGGAGTCGCGCAACGCCCGCGACTCGGAACTCTCCGAAGAGCTCGCCAAGCAGCACCAGAAAAATGTCCAGCTGAACAAGGAGATCACCTCTTTGCAGCAATCTGTTCAGGCCGCCCAGGCCGCTGTCAGCAGCGCCAAGTACCGCGAGGAGTCGCTCCAACAGCAACTTGACCTTGCCCGGCGAAACAGCGAATGGTTCGAGACCGAGCTCAAGACGAAGAGCGAAGAGGCACTGAAGTACCGCCGTGAGAAGGGTGCCCGCATCGCCGAGCTGCAGCGACAAAACGAAGATGCCAAGTCCAACATCGAAGCCCTCAAGAGGAGCGAGCAACAGCTGCGAGGCCGACTGGATGCCGCTCAGTCCAAAGCCGAGGAGTCCTTGACAAAGGTCCAGCAACAACAAGAAGCCTTCGCCCGCAGTGAGGAAAGCTACAAGCACGAGCTTGAGAGCAAGCAGCGGGTTGTCGACATGACCAATCAGCTGGCCGACAGCCACAAGTCCCGTGTACAGACTTTGGAGGGTGAGAAGGAGGCCCTAAAGGAGAAGCATGGTAACGAGCTCCGACGCATCCAGCAAGAGCTCGAACGAGAGAAGGAAACTTGCCGCAGCCTCGAGGAGAGAGTCACCCAGCTCGAAGGTGAGATTGACGAGCTTCATGCCCGCATGGAACAAGGTCCTCCTCCAGGCTCTGCCCCTCAGACCCCCAGAATGAACGGCTCCCTACTCGGACGACCCGCCTCACCCTTCGCGACTCCCGCCTCAGCACGCAGCAAGTCCGCCATTACTGCGACCCAGGCCATCGAAGAGCTGTACAAGGTCAAGGGGCAACTGGCTGGAGAAAAGAGACGCAACCAACAACTCGCCGAGGAGCTGGACAGTATGATTGCGCTCCTGGAAGCCAAGGCACCCGAGGTCGACGAGCTCCAGAACGAGGCGGAAAGCCTCCGAGCCGAGATCGCCAAAATGTCTGAGCTCTCTCAAAGAAGCTTCGAGGAGCGTGATGCTGCAAAGAAGAACGCGAGAAAGGCCGAGAGTGTGCTGGCCAATGCCCAAACGGAGTCCAAGATCCTTCGCACCCAGATTCGCGACCTCAGCACCCAGATCCAGATGCTCGTCTTCAACATGCACGCTCGCGAAAAGGGGCTCGAGCAGCTGACCCGCGAAGAGACCATTCGCTTGGAGCAGCTGTCCCGGGGAGAAGTCACCGAGGGCGCTCTCGCTGACATGTCCGACACCCACCAGTTCATCACGCAGAAGTTTGTTGTATTCAAAGACATCCAGGAGCTTCAAGCCAAGAATCAAGAGCTTTTGCGCGTTACTCGGGAACTCGCCGAGCAGATGGAGAGCGAGGAGGCTGTTGCTGCCAAGAGTCAAGCCGTCGAGGATCATCAGTCCGTCGAGCGCCTCCAACAGGAGCTTGCCAACATGATTGATGAGACAAAGTCACTGAGAACCACCATGGAGAGCTTCAAGGCCGAGCGTGATATGTTCCGCCGTCTTCTGCAGCAGAAGGCCACCGCTGGCGAGCTTGCATCAATCCTGGGCTCAGAGGATGGTCAACGCCAGCCGCTTGCTAGTATTGAGACGGAAGAAGGCGATGGTGTGTCTCCACAAGCAGCTCTGCGCGCGCTTCAAGTCGAGTTCGACACGTACCGCAATGACGAGGAATCTGTTCGTCGAACTCTGCGGGAGCAGATTGACCGGCTTTCGAGCGAGAAGAACGCTCTCCAAGGCGAGGTGGCCAAGATCACCAGTCAAATCACCCTCGCCGGAGAGCGTTACGAGATGCTACACTCCAATTACGTGGCTCTACAGACAGAAAACAAGGAGTTGCAGAAGCGGAACCAGTCGCTATCGGAGGACTCGATCAAGCAGGAGATCCGCACGCAGCAAGTCGCCGAGGAGCTTGTTGACGCCAAGGGCTTGCTCGAGAGCATCCGCAATGAGGCCGCGAACCTCAAAGCCGAGAAGAAGCTCTGGAAGGACATCCAAGATCGTCTCAACCAAGACAACGAGAATCTCGTGCAAGAAAAGAATCGACTCAACAACCTGCTCGCCACCCAGCAGTCGATGCAGAACGAGCGCGACATAGCCGATTCCGAGTACCGACGAAAGATGCAATCCAAGCTCGACAACCTCGAACAGGAGCTGAGTGCTACCAAACGCAAGCTGTCGGAGGAGATAGAAGAAGGCAAGAAGCTTCAGCTCAGGAAGGAATTCGATGCTCGCGAATCTCAGAAGCGCATCGACGAACTCTCCGCCAGTTTGAGCCAGATTCGCGAAGAGCATGTCGCCGTCAAGACCAGCCGTGACCATCTTCAAGCACGCGTTGACGAGCTCACCATTGAGCTCCGTAATGCCGAGGAGCGCGTCGGAAGATTGCAACCTCGACCGACACCCCGCCCAGGCACCGCGGCCGCACCCCTCCAGGATACCCAGGACCACGATGCGGAGCTTCATGACCTGATCAACGAGGTCTCCGACCTCAAGAGGGAGCTTGACATCGCCAAATCCCAGCTAGAGAACGCTAAGGAACAGACGGAGCAGTACAAGCAACTCAGCGAGCAGAACGAAGAGGCCTTATCCGACTTCACGGCTTCTCAAGAGCAGTTCAAGGAGGAGATGGAATCTGCCCTCCTTGGCAAGGATGCCAAAATCAAGGAGTTGGCACAGCGGGTAGACGACCTGTCGTCTGAGCTGGCCAACTCTAACAAGGAGCTTTCGCACCTGCGAGACTCGCAGGCTGAGGTGGCCCGCAGATACGAGGATGAGAAGTCAATCTTGGACGAAGAGGTCAAGCGCCTGAAGGATGAGGCTGAGCGCCACGCAGAGGCTGCCAAGTTTCATCAACAAGACCTGCGGGCGCAGTCTGAGATTACCGCCAAGGCCCAGCAAGACTACGAACACGAGCTTGTGAAGCACGCCGAGGCAGCGAAGCTGGTGCAACAGCTGCGCACCGAATACAATGAGCTGAAGAGTCAGTCGGCGACGCTGAAGGCTGAGGCCGAGTCTGCCAAGGTCACTCTCGTGCAGAGTGAAGGCTCCTGGGAAGAACGTCGTCAGCGCTTGGAGCAGGAGATGGCTGAGATCAAGGCTCGTCGTGACGATGTCAACGCTCAAAACAAGCTTCTGCACGAACAACTCGAGAGTGTCACGTCGCAATTCTCAGCGCTGAAACAAAACAGAGCCACCGCGACAGAAGACGCCGATGCAAATGCTGCTGGTGGCAACGACAGTGCCTCTGACGGACTGCGCGAGCTCAATAATTACCTGAGGCGCGAGAAGGAAATTCTCGAAGTACAGTACGACTTGAAGGTGCAGGAAGCGAAGCGTCTACAGCAGCAGCTCGAATACTCGCAATCGCAGCTGGATGAAGCTCGCCTGAAGCTTGATCAGGAGCGCAGAGCCCAGGCCGAGAGCGGGCAGACGTCCATCGCTCACAAGGACCTGATGGAGAAGCTCAACGAGCTGAACCTTTACCGCGAAAGCAGCGCCACACTCCGAAACGAACTCGCCCAGGCTCGCGCCCAGATCTCCGAGAAGAACAACAAGATCGAAGAGCTGGAGGCAAAGGTGCAGCCGCTGGAAGCCAAGATTGAGGAGCTACAGACGCAGAAAGGCTTCCTGGAGGACGAGATCAAGCAGGTTCAGGAAGACCGCGACAGGTGGCAGAAGAGAACCGAAGGCATTCTTACGAAGTACGGCCGTGTCGACCCTGCCGAAATGGAACAACTCAAGCAAACAATCACCGATCTGCAGGCCGAGCGCGATGCCCTCAAGGCGTCCGAGGCTCCTCTCCGAGCCGAGATTGAGGAAGGCAAGCAGACCCTGGAGACGGAGAAGGCCAACTGGCAGAACACACGCCAGCGTATGACGGAGCAATTCAAGGAGCGATCTAGAAAGATCACTGGCGAGAGGAACGAGGCCATCACAGCCAAGAACGAAGCCATTGCAGCGAAGGACGCGGTGATTGCAGAGAAGGAGCAGCTTCTGCAGCAGCTGACAGTGGTGAACACGGATCTGGAGTCTACCAAGCAGACGCTGCAGCTCACCACGCAGCAACGCAGCGAGTTTGAGCAGCAAATCCAGAGTTTCCAGCAACAGGTGCAAAGGCTACAGGAAGAAGCCCAGGCGAACGCCCAAACGACCCAGCCAGTCGCACAGCCCGACACCCAGCCTGCGGCAGACACTGCCTCTTCAGCTTCGTCAGAAATCGTTGCCCAGTTGGAGCAGCAGCTCACTGAGATCAGGAGCCAGCTGGACGCCGTCTCGGCACGGAAGGCCTCAGCAGAGCAGGAACTCGAGAACCTCCGCGGCCAGCTCCAGACGGCCATTTCCGAAAGAGACCAGGCAGTTCAGGCCACCCAGCAGGCACAAGCTGCTCAAGCCCAGCCTGCCACGGAGCCCAAGGACCATACCGCCGCGGAGACAACCAGGGCTAACGGGACCAGCGGGCTTTCGGAGGAGGAGCGCAAGGCTCTGGAAGAAAAGATCAAAGCCGCGGAGGCCAAGGCTGCGGAATACGAGAAAAAGGCGCAGGATCTGGAAGAAAACATCACTCAGACCATCAAGGAAAGGTCCGATAAGATGCGCAACGCCCTGAATGAGAAGCTACGCCAATCCCGGGAGAAGATGGACGAGGAATTCAAGACAAAGTTGGAGCAAGAAAAGGTCATCTGGAAGGCCGAGCAACAGACAGCACCAGCAGCTCATGCGTCCGAAGGCCAGCCGCCAGCCACGCCCGCACCCGCACCCTCAGCAACGCCGATCAAGAAACAGCCGGAGGCTGCTGGCGTACCAGTCACACCTGTTACCGCTACACCTGGCGGTTCAGACTTGCCCCAGCTGTCTGATGCCGACGCTCGCAAGCTCCTCGCCACTAATCCTACTCTGCGAAACATCATGACCTCCAACCTTAAGAAGAAGGTAGAGGAGCAGAGCAACAAGATCAGGGCGGAAACCGAGGCCAGTCTCAAGACCGAGAATGACCAAAGAGTGTCCAACGCCCGCGACGAAGCACAGATGCTGGCGCAAAAGAAATCGGCCCTGCAGATCAACATGAAGGAGAATCAGCTCAGAGCCGCCAATGCCAAGATCGAGGTTGTGTCTACAGCAGCCACTAAGACTCCGCAAAGACCCGTAGTAGAGGTATGGGAAGAGGCAAAGGTGGCCAAACCGGCCCCAGCGGTAGCTCAACCAAGCCCAGCGAAGCCAATGGTGAACGCGCAACCTCGGCCTTCGTTGTCTGCTCCTTCTGCAGCCCCAGCCCAGGCTGCGGCAAACAACTCGGGTAAGTGTCTTCTCGCGGGTCCAGGGATTGCGTCTTGTTCTAATCGTGTACTAGGACACAACAACCATGCAAACCAGGGAAACCAGGCACAAGCAGCACAAGCAGCACAAGCAGCCCAGCCTTCAAACAGCCTTCCTCAACCCCCGAGCAATCTACCCCATCCCCCGAGCGGCTTACCTGCTCCTGGAAGCAGTCTTCCTCAGAAGCGACAGATCCCAACGACATCTGATACCAAGCAAGCCGCCACTAACAATGCCGGTGGCGCCGGGGGCAACCCCTTTGCTACAGCGGCCGCCGCCGCTGGGACTCAAGGTCAGACATCTACGAACCCCTTTGCTCAGGCAGGTCAGCCAGGCCAAGCAGCGCAGACGCAGCCACCGGCAGCACAAAACCAGCCTGCCACGCGCAGCGGTATACCTTTGCCCGGACAACGAGGCGGTGCAGCCGTACGTGGTCGTGGCGGTGCCTACGCGGCAGGAAACAGAGTGTCGACCGGCGGAGCATCGGAGAGAGGAGGCATGGGGGGCCGTGGAGGGCGCGGAGGGAGAGGAGGCATGAACCCAGGGGTCAACGATTTCCAGCCGGGCAACAAGAGACCACGAGGAGACTCGGAAGTTGGCGGAGGCGGCGGCAAGAGACCCAGAGGAGGTGCTCACTAAATCGTCTCGCGCGATACCGATACCAAGGGAGAGGAGTGGTGATGGCAGTCGCTTTGCCCTTTGCCAAATGTATTGATAGGGTTGAAGTGTCGAACAAGGCGGTGTGAGGGCACATGAGGCAGACGTACTCGTCTGTAGATGTGCATAGCTACACTTGTTCTTAAATGAACTTTCCTATGTTATCATGGTCACAGTTGGGGTATCTCGCAAGATGATGCACACCCATCACGACTCGGATTGACAAGAATTCTACGATATGTATGATGGCGGGGTTCTGTAAGACAACAGCCACGTAGACTCGCAGCCCATCGGTTATTGCTCTACGACCGCGTCCATTCATGGCCTCTCAAATTCATCCCCAAACCCGAAGACGCCGAGTCAAAATGGGCACCTGTCCGACGGTCCAAGCCGCTTTTTGTACCTGATAACCCAGCACAAGAGAAAGTTTTCCATCAAAAAAATTAGCACACCGACGCATTGAAGCGAGCCCAAGAAACATTGAAAGCTAAAACACGTCTTTATAGGAGTATTACGGCGCTGACGACAGGGACCAGACGAGCCCGACTCATGACAATGAAAGAATTTGACGGCACGCGGGGTATTCCGTCGCGGCCCCACATCTGCAACCGGCCGGCCCCATCACCAACATCCACTTCCGGAGGTCCACTATCAACAACGGTCAAATTTGGAAGCGAGAAAAATTTGCAGTTTTCTCCAGAGTAGCACTTCTTAAACCCTGGACCAGCAGATTCTCCCAACAATCAGCCAGCACTGGGCGCCATTCGCCCGGCTAGCTCAATCGGTAGAGCGTGAGACTCTTAATCTCAAGGTTGTGGGTTCGACCCCCACGTCGGGCTCAATTCCCGGCAGCGATTGATGCGCCCAGTTTCTTTTGCTTTTGTGTTTTGGTCTCTGATTATCACATTCACCTTGCATACTTCTTCGTTCTTTACAACGTCTCATCTCATTCTCACAACTGCGTCTCCGGATCCCTCACTCTACATCCAATCACTGTGGTGGGATCCGGCACGAAACGGCTCTTGAACGTGCTCTCTGGCATCTTGCCTCCCTCGACACGCCAGTCGTAGTTCATGATCAGATGACAGAGGACAATATTCATCTCGTTGCTGGCAAAAAACCTTCCCGGACAGGCATGCATGCCGTGTCCTCTCATGCGGAGGAACCGTTGGCCATCGAACCTTTCTGGGTTCGGCCCCCACAGCGCGGGATCGCGGGTGTTGTGGGTGGCGATGGTGATGTGTGTGTCTTTGGGGAGGTGGGTGCCGTCAGAGAGGGTGAGGGCGGTTTCGACTTTGCGGTTCATGATATCTGGCGTTGCGTCAACTAACTGTGAGCAACCCCTATGAAGAACGACCTACGAGGACCGAGGATGTGAAGTCGCTGGCTTTCTTTCAAACAGCTATCCATCAGCTTCAACTTGTACAGTGTATTCTTACTCCAGCCGCCCTCTTCTGCGAAGACGCGAACAATCTCCTCGCGTAGGCTGGTGAAGTACTCAGGGTTCGCAATCAAATCGTACATGACCGCTGTCAGCGCGGAGGATGTCGTATGTATAGCAGCAAAGGTCAGGAACAGCTGCCCCGCGACGACATCAAAGTCCCTCCCACGGCGAACATTGTCAATCCAGGACAGAGAGTCCATGGGCTTTTCCACACCGGACCGTGCTCTGCGGCGTGCTGCTAGTTCTGGCTCCATGATGCGGCGTGCTTCGGCGACCTAGGAGCGGAGCGTGTTGAGGACGGGGACGAAGCGGTGGGCGAGCGGCCGGAGGATGACAGGCCACTGACGAAGATCGCGGCCCGCGCGCAGGACGAGGCCGGCGAACGAGATGGAGAGGGAGATCCATTGCTTGTTGCGGGAGAGACGGTCGCCGAGGAGAATCTTGGCCGACAGGCGAGCGGCGAGTTGGAGAGACACGGGGAAGAACTTCACCTCGTGCCAGTCTACGGGGTGTCAGAGTGGTTGGCTGGATAGGAAAGCTCCGGTACCTTTGGTTGTCGGGAGTTGTTCTTTGAGAATGAGGGAACTTTCTTCGCAGAGACGCTCGGTGAGGTACACTTTCGTTTGATGTCAGCGTCCTTCTCGCTTGCCTTGTCAAAAGGAACTGTTACCGAGTTCTTGGTTCATATTCTTGCGCATACTTTCCTGAATAATGTCCCCCCTAAGTCCGTCCTGCAGAACATGTAGCCCGGGATACCGGGTGAGCCATTGCTGCGTGCGTACAGTTAGCTGGTACCTCAAGGGGGTTGAATGTGAGTAAGCCGTGTTGAATGCTTACACGATCAATGAACCCCGTAAAGGTCAGACGCTTGCCATTGCGGATTTCGTCTGCCATGTCTGGCGGCAGCATGACCAGAGGGCCGAAAGGAGAAATAACTTGAAAAGGCCGGCCATTCGTCTAGAAGTGGGTTGTCAGCCCGGCTGCCCGATATACAGTCGCTTCCAAGCCGAAGATGATCCCGTTACCTTCTCGAAACCGTCCCTGAGGAGCTCCATTGCGTTGTTGTTCCATCTCGCCCGCGCCTTCTCGTACAACCATTCGCCGCGCTCTTGTCCGATGAGCCAAAACCCGCGATACGGCCTGTCCTCCCGCCAAAGCCAGCCGAGTAGTGCTAGAGAGAGAGCGGATAATATACCGATGATGATCAGCCCGGGGAGTTTAGAGCTCTCCGCAAAATGAATGGACGACCACACCAAGTCCGCGTCGGGGAAAAGGTAGACCAGCGGTATCATTTAGGCACTCTGATGAAAGCGTTCCAGTTGTACCTCCGACCCTGCGCTGTAGAAAACGACTCTTTTGATTCCGGCGATACAAGTCGCATCCAGAGACGATGGCGCCGTGACTACGGGAAGAATTGCCTCTTGAAGTCGACTAGAATCAGACCACACCAACTGAAAAGGACACGGGCAGCCCTGCCGGAGGCTGCCGGAGGAACTCTGCTTATTTTGTAGTCCACAGGATCAAGTTTGGCTGATCTTCAAGAGACTACTGGTCAGGGTCCAAATTCACAAAACATATATCGTGGCATTGGGACTTCGGGGAGGCTCGCTCACCGTGCTGGGTATTACGTATGTCCGGCATGGCCTGATACACATGCTGAATTCTATTTCGTCTGGGAATCGGGGTCAATGGAGATGCATTTCCTGATGCAGATCATTGCCGTGCACTGCGTAGAGTATCGGCTTTTGTGCGGCGTTTTACTCTGCAAGTGCGTAGAGACGCCACCACCATGTGATCTCGCTGTTATTAGGGTGTAACACCCCGCCAGGCAGACGCCCTCGACATGATCTCTTTTACTTCCCATACCAGCCCATGTAGTTATATAGAGATGGAATGTGTACTTTCCACCGCGCTTTCGGGCGTTCCAACTTTCTCATTTCATCTGTGAGTGACACCATGCAGCTGTGTTACGATGGAGACTGGGTCAAGCCAATGGATTAGGAGAAAACATTACACACCAGTCGTGCATATTGTCGGTGACAGGCATCGTCGACCCTAAACTGGAATTCGGTCGAGACGTGCCACGAATCGCACACAGATTACTCCGGGTGACCCTGAATGTTGCGAATCCGCGCGTCAATAAACCTCCCGTCGTTGAATGACAGAATCCCCGGAATACATAGCATCCTTGACTTATAAGCGGCACACCAGAAAGCAAAAATATTACCACATTCACTCTCCAAGGTCGTCGTTATGTGGGCGTTTGCTGAAGGGACTTCCGAGCGGCTGACGGCGGTGATGGCCGCACATTTTGGTGCAACTGACTTCCTCGCAGACAACAGGTCAACTTCAGAGATCGTTTCTGACTTCGACAAACCATCCCCTGATCTACTGTAGACTCCGGGGGTCCATATTCGGCCAGGCAAACTCTACATGTCCACCTCTACAGATTAGCGCCGAATTGACGATTCCGGCAAATATCCTTCCTCGACTTCGCATACAGTCCACGATGGCTCTACTATTATCTGCAAGATCTTTATCTTAATCCAAGACTGAAGGTCGCTTGAATGAGCTCGCATTTCTCGATAAAAATGAATAAGCGCGGCGCTGCGATAAGCGTACGCGACGTGACGTGTAGTGACATGGCGGGGTAGCTCTCGTCAATCTCGGAAAGATGACTTGAAGGAATAGTAACTAAGGTATCAGCCAGGGCTTCTAAATCCAGAGCCATTGGGACAAAGACTGCCGATGATGCCAGCATCCGTCTGACGACAAGAAAGGGGTGACGAAAGGCTGATCCCAGGTAAAAGCGTGGTGTTGCCTACAAACAGTGAGATAGTTCACAAGGACGGATGTGTAGGATTGCATGGCCACAGGAGGCTCTTGACAGTACAACCAAGAGAAATTCGATGGCAGCGAAGAACGTGAAGTAATTAGTGCAGTACCGGTTGGAAGGACGAACAGCGTGACTGCAAAACATCCCCGCATCTCGGTTCAACTCCGCCGAAAACGCCGAAAGCGCTGGATGCGCCGGACACGCCGGACACGCCGGACACGCCGGACACGCCGGATGCGCCGGATGCGCCGGATGCGCCGGATGCGCCGGATGCGCCGGACACGCCTGACACGCCTGACACGCCGGATACGCTCCAAGCGACAAGCGCGCTGGGCGCCATGGACATCGGTTCGCTCCCGTTGACTGCGGTGAGGCCTTCAAGCTATGTAAGTGGATGTGGTTATGGCATAGAGAGAGACGGCTGTGGTGTAAAAGCTGGCCGGATAGATTGTAAAAAGGTTAGTTGTCCACGAAGATGATGATGGAGTTTTTGAATAGAATACAATTGACAACGTGTCATCATCTCAACGTCCTTGTATGCAACACAAATCGTCATGTCTCACCGGACCTTCAAGCAGTTTTGGCTTCCTGAGAAGAAGGGATCCGACTGCCTGACACTGCGTGAAGTATCAAAGAATCTACTGGACTTGGCTAGATTCCCGTGCGGATAAAAGCTATGTCTCTCAACTGGAGAGATGGCATTCTGGCCATCGTACCCCTTCCCTAGACCGGACACGATAGTCCCAGGAAGGGAAGTGTAGGAAAGATCGTCGCCGTTTTATCTTGCCTTTCTTCTACGAGTCATCTCTGAATGACATGACCAGGAATCGTCGAGGAGGTCGGACAAGGAGTGCTCGAATGGAAAGTTGGTGACCGAGTGCTGGCCAACTTCACTCAAGTGCGCACATCGCCGGTCGACTGTCGTACGAAATAGGTCTTTTTCAGCTCGGGGGAGAAACTCAAGGTCTCCTGGGAGAGTACTTCATCTTTCCTAAATCCGGAGTCGTCAAGATCCCCGACTGCCTCATATTAGAGGAAGCTTCCTGTCTCCCCTGCGCTGCTCTCACGGCCTGAAACGCGCTGTATGGACTCGTGCCGCTCAAGCCCGGCCAAGTCGTTCTTCTTCAAGGCACAGGCGGTGTTGCAACTTTTGGGTTGCAGATCGCCCACGCGGCGGGGGCCGTCACGATCGTCACTTCATCTTCCGACGACAAGCTCCAGAACGCTAAGGAGTTGGGCGCGAAGCATGTCATCAACTATCGCATTTGTCCAGACTGGGCTGCCGAGGCAAAGGCCATCACGAACGGGAGAGGAGTCGATCACATCATCGAAGTTGACGGCACTCTGACTCTGCAAGCCTCTTTTGACGCAATTGCTCTCAACGGTCTAATCCACGCAATCGGCCATATGACCAATCCGGACCCTCTCCGTACTGGGAAGGATACGCGCGGTCCCGGCGCGGCCTTCCTTGCACTTGATCGCCATTGCATTCTACGAGGATTGGTCGTTGGGTCTCGGGAGCAACTGTAAGACATGCTCGCGTGTTTCGAGGCGAGAGAGATTCGGCCCGTGATCAACAAGGTATTTAATCTTGAGAATACTAGGGAGGCATACTGCCATCTTTGGAGTTTGACCCGCACAGGTAAAATTGTCATTGGAGTCCCGTAGACTTTAAACGTCCTTGTAGTAGAATTATACTTGGGGGCGCATGCCGTGCTCCTTCAGTCCTTTGACCATCTTCTGCTCCTCCTCCACTAGATGATTGTCCTCACCAGCCCCGCAAGAGGGATAAAGGAGATGTAACGGCACTTCTCGCACGCTGAGTTCCGACTGCTTCTTGTTTCCAAGGAGCATCACCTCCATGACGTTTCCGTCGCCGAACTCAGCCTCGGTGAGCACTCGTAACATGACGCTGGCGCACTGTTCTGGGGTCATCGTCAGGTCGTCGGGACGAATCCGGTTGCGGCAGTACTCTGGGTGGAAGATTGGTGTCTGAATTCAGAAACATCAGCTCTTGAAGGTTGAACGCTACCACAAAGGAGCTGGGTAGAGGTGCATTTTCTGGGCACCCGACTTACGTATACTGCGCCAGGACAAACAGCGGCGTTCCTGATTCCGACTTCTTTTCGAAGTCCCCCCAAGCTCTTGACCATGCTGACGATGGCTGCCTTGCTCGCAAAGTACATGGGCGTATGAATCGAGTGAACATATCCTCCCAAACTTGCAATCCAGAGCAAATTGCCTTGTATGGCACGGTTTTGCAGCCAATAGTCAATCGCTATTTGCGCAAGGCGAATTGGGGCAATGGCGTTCACGCTGAACGTCCTGTACTGGCCCACCTTGGCATCGGCTGGATCCTCGGCTAAGGGGGAAACCCCAGGGGGATTCCGGAAAGAGCTCGCGGGCGGCTCATAAATGCCGGCGCCGTTGCAGACAATGTCGACTTGCGGAAAGGTTTGCAGCGCGGTGTCCCATAGAGAGCTGATCTGACTCCAGTCCGTCAGATCAGTTGGATGGAACACGGCGTAAGAGCCGCCATTCTTGATGGAACTCTCTTTTGACCACTTCTGTACAGTTTCCTCTGCTTCAGGTCTGAGCTTGACATCGGCAAGGAGGACTGAGCATCCTGCCTCCAACAAAATTTTGGTGAAGACGTGATTGATGCCTGAAAAGGGATTGCCTCGGTTAGAGAATGTCATCAGGCTCGTTCAGAGGACGAGGCCGCTTACCTGAGCCTGCGCCAGTGACAATGGCAAACTTTCCCTTGATATCGTATGCAGACATGTTGACAGACTGGTAGTACGCACTGATCGGCTCGTAATGAACAGAAAACGAACTAGGAAGCCAACATTGAGAAATAATGGGAATGGCTGTCATTTATTGTACATCAGAGGATGCCTTGACATGCGTTTCGGACGACTAAACCAGTTGGTGCTTTCCCTGGGCCATTATCCATGATAATGCAGATATAGGGTACCAACTCTGGTCTTCAGGGATCTCCGGGCTACTGCCATGTCTGCTTCAGTTGGTGTCATTGTCACTCCTAGGATATTTGTTGGTTGGTAAACAGTGGAGGCCAAATTTGAACGTACATACAGTATGTTGGTACTTGATCGACACCCTTGATACCAGACACCCAGGATATCTGGCCGTACATTTGTCCAGTCTCTCCCCAGCTGCCCTTGTTTCGAGCATAAACATAATACACAACAAGCTTCCAGCATCAAAAGCTACACCGCTGCGGTGTGTAGCTACTGTACATAATTATCTGATACTCAGCCTAGTGTAGTGGATCAGTTGGAGGTGTGCGTGGGTCCATGAGTGACATCGACTCTTGTTGTCTTGATGATCTGGTGGGTGCTGTCGGTTTCCGTGTCTGGGTGGCTTTCGTCCCTACGACCGCCCTCGCCTGAGAATCCGTCATGCCTTGGTCGGGCTTGCAGCACGTAAGACCCTTCGTTGCTGCTGAAATCCTTGGCAAGACCCCTGAATAATTGACGAAGCATTGGCAAACAGCCAGCGATGATGCCCATCCCACACTCAACGACTGTCCATAGAATTATGTAGCCCACGTTGTCTGACCGTTCGTGAGCTCAAGAATGCATGAAAAACGTTCTGGTGACTTACAGAGCAGATTCACCGTACTGTTGTAAGCCGATGAATATGGCATACGGATGATAGTTGCCGTGGAAGCGCTGTGATGACGTTAAAAGGCGCCCGCAATCCATATTAGAGCAACGCTGTGTGAGGACTTACAGTATGCCCAGGCCTAAAATGATTGTAGTGAGAACTTTGAGCCTTCGACGCATCTGGATGTTCCAGAGCAAGAAGATCGGTATGATTGCCACGGAAAAGTCGTTGATAATGTTGATGACAGATACGACATATGTCAGTGTGATGATGATGGTCTGGGGGAGACATGTGCCCAAAGAAGGGTCCCAAGACGCTGCTACAGGTCTGCAACGAACTAGAACTGCTTAAATTGCGATGAAGGTTGAAGCTGCTGACATGGCTATGAGCCCATATAATGCGTATTTGAATCGTCGATGTGTCGCGATGCGAATGAGCGTGGCGCAGATGCTGGCCTTGATGAGCAAAGGGCCGCTGACGTAGAATATCTGCCAAAGAACCATGGCCTAATGAAGCAGAAGCCGTCAGTCAGCAAGGACGTTGCGACTGGGCGATTTTTGCTACTCACCTTCGCGCCCTCGACCATCATCGCGGTGCTTAGTTTGGAGTCGGGGGAGCCGATGCCTGTGAAAGTGCCATACATGACAACGGCGTTATGGACCATGTTGAGAGCCTAAAGTCGAAAACGTAAGTCAATTCACTGTGACCCTTTTCGAAAAGGTATTACTGACCACTCCAGCACACATTAGATAGTCTTCCGTTCCAAATGTGGACGTTTTGATCCTCGCCCAGACACGCAGGCCAACAGCCAAAAGACATGCAATGGTAAAGCCAACGGTGACTCCGAAAATTGTGGCCGCTAGGCCCTGCGGATGGACGGGTTGCCATTGTGAGGGCTTCGTCATAACGAAGCGGCTGGCTTGAATTTCGTCGAGAGGGTTAAAGCGAGAGAGTGGCAAGCTTAGCCGGTAGAACGGAAGTTGGAGCAGTGCCTCGAGATGCCCAAAACGTCAGAGATGTCGATGGCTTATAGCTTTCTTGTCAGCGTGACACACAGGAAGCAGATTGAGGTATTCGTCCTTGGAAGAACCATCTCTGAAACAACAGACCGCGGACCAACGACTATCGTCAAGGGGAAAGTATCCCCGATCCATGCGATCTACAGCCGACGAAATGCAGGTCTGCTCGAACCGGGCCCTTGGGTCCAGTTCTCCCAAGGACCAAGGATGACTGTACTTTGATCAACTTGAGTAAGAGTTACGTCCGCAACTGTCTTCCAACGTCTCTCAGTTCTCACAATTTTCGACCCCTTTCTATGTTGCCTCTTCGACAGGGCTTCCTCTCTGCTGCTGCTCTTGAGGCAGTGCTGGGCGACTTCCGCGGTCTCCAGGGTGCATGTCAACTGTAGCCATAACCGGTAAGAATGCCGTACATTGGGAGAAGGCAACAAAGACTGTCTGGACTCGTGGATCTCCATTGTCAACATTACGATTCTACTCCTCACCCAAGACCCTCTGTTGGTAGGTATTTTGCTCTTGCTGAGCTACCAAAAATGAGTTACCGCTGTCACCATCAGGTGATCGGACAAGGTATACATTCGTTAGCTCCAACAAGAAGCTCAACCATGCATCCGTAATTTACAGTGTGACAGTATACATGAGAGAGTCGACGAGGTTGACAAGGGTATACCTCGCGTATCATGTATGCAGAGTGACAGCGGTTCAGCCCGATGACTGTTATCTCATTGCTCTCAAGGACAACTCGGCTACTTCATTTGTGCATATGGTATGATGAAACACTGTAGTAGAGAGACTCTTCTCCACCCAGAGTCAAGATTAATGCTTTGACTCAAGTTTGTTGGACTACGAATCACCCTTCATTCCCGTGCCTAAAGAAGTACCAACGCAGTATCACCTAGCAGGGTAGCTCAACGATTCGTAGGATGAGCAGATATCCTCTCCTCTTTGCCATTGATCCCCCAGCTGGTTTGTCGGACCTTGTCTTATCGCTTCAAAGCCCCACGCTGACGCCCCGATGATGGAATAACCGTACAGAACGACGGGTGAGATTCTGTCAACCAACACAAGCGAGACAGGGGCACGCAAGGGGGTCGTGGCTTACCCAGTCGGGTCAATGAAAATTTACTTTGCTCGAGTATACACAGCATAAGCTTCTTATGTGCTTTCTTCAGTCACGAGACTTTTCGTGGTCGAGTTTTCCACGTCTCATGATCTCATTCTCAGCATGACCCAGGTAACTCTAAACACGCCACAATGCGTGCTAATCGCCATGTATATCGATAGAAGCGAGGTTTCTGGGACAGCATCGATTCGAGCTGATAATAACCCCCTCCAATGCTGCCTTGATCTGCCAAGCCAGCGACCTTGAATGCGATCGATGCTACTGAGACTCTGAGTGTTGCCAGCCATGATACAGCAGTTCTCCGTGTCCAATTAATGCTTTCAGAGGCCGCGGATCTCTTCTTCGATGTCTACGCCCCATGTGTCGTTCAAACATCGCGCGTGTCGATGATGACCTTTTAGCTGTTGCTCCGGTCATGCTTGTCATGCTCCTTTACACCAGCGATATGACAGTCAAAGGCGCAATAGCTGTGACACTCTCATACTTGTCTGTAAAGCCGATGACCCTGACTCTGAGTTGCCGAGTTCGTAGAGACCCGCCGGACTTCAAGCTGCCCACAACAGCACTCCAAGAAATGGGGGAAGTTATCTTGGAGCGAATGTCAGTAAATGGTGTAGGAGTCAGTAATCGACGGCCTGGTCATGTAGTATTTCACACTATATAATCACTACAGCTTTACGGATACTAGCTTCCAACATTCTTCTTCCATGTAACTTCCAGTTCCTGTAGCACCTCCCTCACCCCTCGACCGATGGAGTAGGGCTGATGTGTTCAGACGTCATCACATGAGAATTAGTCGTTTTTGCTGCGGCATCTTCCAAGAAAGTTGATTAAATTGCCGCTTCGACTAGTCGATATTTTCACGTAGAAACACACAAACCCTTTGCTCCCGTAGTGCTCATTGAGATTATGTTTCCTCATTGTTAACGATGCTCAGACAGGAGGTGTCAGGAACCCCTTGGCCATGACGTCCGAAATCCCTTGGGCCCACACGTTGGCCATCTTCACATACCCACCATCGTTGGGATGTCTCTTGTCGTTGAGATCGTTCAGGGTCGGTCCCTCTGGGCTTCTCATGTCCACGAGTGCAAACTTCGCCCCGGACTGCTGAAATTGGGCGGCCAGCGTACTGTACTGCTCGTTGATTTTCACCCGACATGCGTCCTGTTCAGGAACCTTGTTGGCAAGGAGCGAGGCCAAGATCACAGTCGAACCCGGACTAGCTTCATAGATCTTGTTGATCATGGCCGCCACGTTGGCGCCGGCATCCGGAACTTGGCCACCTTTGTTGCAGTTGTTTGTTCCTGCGTCGACTAGAACGAGGTTGGGTTTTAACATCGGAACGGACTTTTCTGCCGCGGCTGCGATCTGGTTGATCTTGAATCCTCCGGTTGCTTCGACTGCGTTGTCTGCAAAGTTTCCGTTCGCCTTCGTTCCAACGTAGGTGACGCTCAAGCCTTTTCCGACCAAGATATCCTGGAGATCTTTCCTGTAGCTGTTGCCCGTCGTTGATCCCGTGCCAAAAGTGACTGAAGCCCCCAGGGCCATGATTTTCAAGGGGACGGCAGCAGGCGGTGCTTGTCGAGGGACGTTTGGTACCGCTGCGGCAACGATGCTCACAAGCATCAGAAGGTGAAGCTGCATGATGATGATGGTTGCTACCCAGGCCAAGCTGCGACAAGCTGGAAGAAAGTGATGGGTACTAAAGATGTGGGTCGAGGTCAGATCCACGCATCCTTCTTAACTTTGGCAGAATAGCTGCATGTGCTTTAACATTGGATCTCGTGGCTCTTGGCTCTTGTGTCTGTGCTGATTGAGCAAGTTGAGTTAAGCTGATGTCTGAGACTCGCGCGCAACCGGAAGCGTCTCAAGCTGAGTTGAGACGGAATCCAACAGCCCAATCTGCTTCGTCCACTCAGGCCCACCACATAAATTTTCGTGATGAAGAAAAGCTTAGCGATGATAGTTAGGTACGGTTTGAAATGGGTTCGCGTAGCAGAGGTCGATGCCTGTTCCCTGTTACCTGTTTCGGTGGGAGGTGAAGACGTGTGTGTGTTTCGAGCTTGTGGCCACCCATCACAGCTATAGCTACAGCATAAGGCGTTCTTCCATCTTTGGTGAATCGTCCTGCTGGATCTAGTCATGCCAAAGGCAGACGAGTGTTCGAGCATCATCATAACAGTGGTATTTGTTCCAGGGCGTGCGAATGCAGAGAAGACCTGACAGCTGTACGCTTTTGGGTCGTCATGCCATTGTTTGCATCGTCCCAAGTCAAAAGCAAACGTCAAATTTGTCACCCGTCGTCTCATTTATCATCTGAATCACTTCCGGATGGTCCAGCTTTGGACGGCGCATGCCATCCATCAGCCGATAACGTTACCGCCGTGATCTCACAACGCAGATATGGTGGGTGCTTCAAGCAAATTTGGCGGGACGATACTTGAGTATGGCAAAGAGTCACTAGAGGATACAAGTATTAAGAGTTGGGAACCACCATCGCCGCTTAATGTACACGGGAACAGCAAAGGAAGACTCGTACTCTCGTGGGGTGTCCAAGTGACCCCCCACATGCTTCTCTGGATTCCTGGATGCCATCACATTCACAACCATACTCCGTACGGAGTACGTAATTGAACCTGACCTCCACAATGCTGGGGTAGTAACTTTGAATCAGCACATCTCGACGGTCCGACTTCGCACAGCCCATCTCTCTCTCTGTGGGCAACCTGACAAAGACATGGGTGTGACGGACCACGGTGTTGCCGATATGACCCCGACAGCGCCTCCAACCCACGACGACGCCCCGATGCCGAGGATCAAAGTCCGTAACGAAGTCCGAGTTGACTTGGCATTCAACATGAACGGCAACTCTAGCCACTGCTTAGAGGCGGGGGAGCCAATCACAGAGTCACAAGAGGAGTCTGACCCGGGGACAAGGGCAGTTTATGTTTGTCAGTCGACCTATTCATGGTCCACTTCACGACATCTTATTAATTTTTGCGCCATTTCTACTGGAAAAGCTCGGTTATAGACCCAGAACAAATTTCGAAACCGGTAACTACCCGGGGTAAACGAGCCCACTCGTCCACTTGTCTACTCGCTCAGCAAATCATACCCTGTCGTTGTTCTTCTCCGGCCATGGTCAACGTCGTAACGGACAGTGGCCGATGCGGAGAGCGCGGGGAAGGTCGGACGAACCCCGCTGGCTGTCTCCCTCTTGGATTGGTCTGTTGGCCTCTCGACGGTGAGGATATCGACTCTAGCCCCTCGTGAAAAGATGGTGATGATCCATACACCGATATCCGACCTCGCCCTTCAACCACATCCGGTTAACGTCGAGTCATGAACCCGCAATCCACGCGCTTCTCCCAGTTTTCCATCGTGAATAGGGCCGATTGTTCGTGACCCAGCTCAGCTCTTTCACCTCGTATGGGCAACAATGACGTTGTTGTGTGTGTACAACGTACAACCACCGGCGGAGCCCGGAGAGCTGGGGTGAGATGGCGGTTGCAGCACCCCGAAGAATATCATTTAAAGACTTTGACTACGGCCATGTATCTACAGTCCTTCTTTGTGTTTTGATTTTCATTGGCATCTCTCAGAGACCTATCGAGCCCCTCGAACTCCCGGTTTGCATAGACACCGTTCGAGAATGAAGACTGGTGGTCTCTTGGCCGCCGCCCTCAGTGGCGTCTTGGCTGCTGCTCAATCCAACAGCTCCGCGCCGCCTTCCGAAGTCCCGTACTATGGCCGAAGCCCCCCGGTGTATCCGTCCCGTGAGTGTTTCGGACCCCGGTGCTACCGCCGAGATCTGACCGGCTGACAACTCCCATAGCTATCGGCAGCGGCTCCTCCAGCCCCGAATGGGCCGCCGCTTACCGTCATGCAAAGGTCTTGGTCTCGGAGCTGACTCTCGAGGAGAAGGCCAACATCACTCGAGGCTGGACCGGAACCTGCGTCGGCAATTCCGGCGCGGTTCCTCGCCTAGGCATCCCGCCGCTGTGTTTCGCCGATGCTCCTGATGGCATTCGAGGCCAGGAGTTCGTGTCTGCCTTCCCAGCCGGGATCCACGTCGCCTCGACCTTTGACAAGGCCCTGCTCTACAAGTACGGCAAGGCTCTCGGCGACGAGTACCACGGCAAGGGAATCAACGTTGCTCTTGGGCCCTGTGCGGGACCCCTTGGTCGCGTTGCTCGCGGCGGCCGCAACTGGGAAGGCCTGTCTGCCGACCCTTACCTAGCAGCAGCTGGAATGGTAATGCCCATCCTCGTGATTCTCGGAGGGAAGAAGACGTCTGACATCTGCCCAGGGTGCGATTACTCGCGGTATCCAAGACGCAGGGGTCATCGCCACGGCCAAGCACTGGCTGCTGAACGAGCAGGAGTACCGTCGGATGCCCTCTGACCTCGGAGAATCCATGAGCAGCAACGTTGACGATCGAGCTCTGCACGAACTCTACGTTTTCCCCTTCATGGACTCTTTGAAGGCCGGTGCGGCTTCCGTCATGTGCTCCTACCAGCGCGCCAACCACTCGTATGGATGCCAGAACTCAAAGCTTCTGAACGGCATCCTGAAAACGGAACTCGGCTTCGAGGGCTTCGTCGTCTCCGACTGGGAGGCGGTCCATTCTGGTGTCGCTTCGGCCAACGCTGGTCTCGACCTCGTCATGCCCGATGCCGGTTACTGGGGCGACTCTCTCGTTGAGGCTGTGAAGAATGGTTCCGTCACCGAAGACCGTGTCTCTGATATGGTTACCAGAATCTTGGCGGGTTATCACTACCTTCACCAAGAGCATGCTTTTCCTGCTCCCGCCATCCACTCTAACCTCCAAAAGGCTTTCCCGATTGACGTGCAGGCCGACCACTCCAACCTCATCCGGGAGATTGGAGCTGCCGGAACCGTCCTGGTGAAGAACGTCAACGCCACCCTTCCCCTGAAGAACCCCAAGTTCCTTTCCATCTTCGGCTATGATGCCACCGTCGCGGCAGTTCCTTGGCAGAACCCCAGCCGTTACGGAGGCGGCTACGAGGTCAACTTTGGCTGGGAGACGTTCAACGGTACCCTCATCACCGGAGGCGGCTCCGGAGGCAGCACGCCTCCCTACGTGGTCTCTCCCTTCCAGGCTATCCAGGTAAGACAGACTAACGAGCGAGGACTGTTCCAACACGGCTGACCTTGTCCCAGGAGAGAATCAGCAAGAACAAAGGAATTCTGCGCTGGGACTTTTACTCCGAGAACCCACACCCGCCCTACGTCAACTCGGAGGCTTGCCTCGTTTTCATCAACGCCTACGCCTCCGAGGCGTTTGACAGGTTGAGCCTTACCGACGAGTTCAGCGACAACCTCGTCAACAACGTGGCCGCCAACTGCTCCAACACCGTCGTCGTCGTCCACTCTGCCGGCATCCGCACCGTCGAGGCCTGGGTTGACCACCCCAACGTCACTGCCGTGCTGTTCGCCGGCCTTCCTGGCCAAGAGAGCGGTCACAGTCTGGTTGACATACTCTGGGGCGACGTCAACCCATCCGGAAAGCTTCCCTACACCGTCGCCAAGCTCGAGTCTGATTACGGCGACCACCTCAACTCTTCGGCATCCGATGACTACTTCCCCGAGAGCAACTTCACCGAGGGTCTCTTCATCGACTACCGGTACTTTGACAGCAGGAACATCACGCCCAGATACGAGTTCGGCTACGGCCTCTCCTACACCACCTTCGAAATTGCCGATCTCACGGCGTCTCTCGCCCCCGCGGCAGACACGGCCGAGTTCCCCGACGCCAGCATCCCCATCGTGCAGGGCGGCCACCCCTCCCTCTGGGACGTCGTGGCCGTCGCGAAGCTCTCCGTGACCAACACCGGCGACGTCGAGGGCGCCGAGGTGCCCCAGGTGTACGTCGGCATCCCCGAGACCGGCACCCCAGCCCGCCAGCTTCGCGGCTTCTCGCGCACTTTCCTGTCTCCCGGGCAGACGGTCCCCGTCGCCTTTGAGCTGACGAGACGCGACTTGAGCATCTGGGACGTCGAGGCTCAGCAGTGGCGTTTGAACAAGGGCACGTATACTCTGTACGCTGGAAATTCCAGTCGCAACTTGTCTTTGCAGACTACGATTGAGATCAACTAGTGGATTATGAGAAGTAGTGTAGTCTTGATGTAATCAGAGAATAGATGAATTCCGTCTCGTGTCTTGAGCTTTGCTCCTGCTGGCACTCCCTACTTGTGCGCGTTTTTCCCAAAGACTTTCAAGATATCGGCGTTGTTAGATAAGCCGTGAACGTTACAACAAAGGTAAAACCAGACGTATCTGAGGAGTGAATATCCGTCTGATTGCGTCTCGCATGACGCAAATTGAATCATTTCTGGAGATATAGCGGAATCTGCCACGTACTTGAGAGCCGCCAGGCTTGGCTCACGCGTCAATCATCCTGCCAGTCACAGTCGAGACTAGCCATTCGAATTGCAGTGACACCCAAAGGAACGGGATGAAGACACAGCAAGCTAAGCAGCGCCAATTGGGATGGAGGTTTACTGCATCTCGGAAAATGCCCAGCAGCTTGGCCATCGGAAAAAGGACATGCTTTTCCAGCCTTTCTGGCGTTGTGTTCCGTCAGCACCTCATCGTATGAGGAAATAGCTCTTCTCGCCAAGAGGACAACCCTGAACAGTGTTGGTCAGTATCAAAAGTCCCGTTGGAACATGGGGTCCTACTTGGAAGCGGCCAAATGACGTTGCAGCAGGTGTTAAGGTTATGGAGTCATCCTGGCCTCGTATAAAGCGTGCTGCGTGGGGGGTTGCTTATCTGATGGGCCCAGCACACCTCCTTTTGCCGTCGACGATTCGGAACTCGGTTACCGTGATTGCTCTGCTAAGGATAACACCAGAATAAGTCTTGATGTAAATAGACTACTGGATCAAGCGTCGTACCATGGGTTCTGTGTGATAATCCTAGGGCATATCTAGCTTCATCGTCCTCACAACGCCGAGAGTGAAGCCCAAAGTAGACCATGCTAAGAGCAGCCGAGAGTATTTGGACGCTGCAGACCGGCCAAACCAACCATAAACGCCAGTTCTGCGGCTCTCTTGGCATATTGCTGCGATGCCCAGGGGTGTGGCTGGCTCGGTCCACTGCAACTCCGCCCAGTCCGCCCTTGGCAGCATCAGTCCTCCGCCGAGCCATGAGGTCTTTACTTCGGATGTTGTTTGGATCCGTTGACACTTGTTACCCTGCCTGGGATGTCGTTAAGGTCTCCAAACTCTCAAGTTGTCTGTCCTGAGCAAGACTATTGTTCCGCTCGTCCACTAAAGCCAGAGTTTTGATATGATATCGTCCATGTGAAATCTAAAAAGACATCGAACTTGATCTCAGCCTCAACAACAGCAGCAATATCTCTTGAATAGTCTGAGCCCATATGATTCGTGGGCAAGAACACAAGTATACAGCCGTGACTCGCGCAACATGTTGCTTCCAGCCTGGGCCCTGCAGGCCTTGGCGGCGCGCCCAACAAGGCCTGTGTTGACCTTCACAGGACTTGGCACGTCAATCATGGATGTTATCCCCGCTGGAAACCTTGCCAACATGGTGAATGGAATGAGCTTATACGATCCTTGGCCTTCACTCGGCGGGGTCCGGGGCCCTTGGCTCTCACCTTCGGGCAGAATTTTCACCGTCGTCGGAGCATCAGACTGTCCGATAAGATTGATAAGATGGAATCAAGGACCCATCATTGGCTTCGTCTTGCATGCGAGGTTTCGACAACCTCGGCGAGATGCTGTGGCGAGAAGGCTCGGAGTAGGAAGTGCCGAGACTGGAACCTGTTATATACGACTACTTGTTCGTTGGGTTTCGTCTGGATAGACACAAAGCACCACTTTCGTCTCTGTGATATTCCTTCCTGCTGAAGATGACGACGCCGCAAGAGCAACGTCCTCTGCCAGATGAAAAGCACACGACAACCGGGGTAACCCTCACCACTGAAGATGAGCTTCCTTCACAGCAGCCAGCAGAGGCCGACGACGATTTGAAGCCCATCCCCTGGACTTACAAGTGGATTGCCCTGGCCTGCGTCATCTGCTTCCCCATCGGCCAGAACTGGACGAACGCGAGTCTGGGTCCCTTGAAGAATACTCTACGCAACGAGCTTCACATCACCAACGCTCAGTTCGGCGTCATCTCCAGCGCCGACTCCTTTGTCAACTCCGTGTGGCCCATCATTGGCGGCATGACTCTGGACTGGTGGGGGCCCAACCGCATCACGATATGCTGTACGACGCTCATCTTTGCCGGTGCCACTGTTGCCGCTGCCGCTATCAACCTGGAAGCCTGGAGAATGCTGGCTGCGGGTCACGTATTGATGGGACTTGGAGTAGCAGTGCTTGATCAGGCCCAGCAAAAGGTTTGCCGTCCTCCGTTTATCCTTCTTTTCATCATGGCATTCTGCTGATGGTGTAATCCTTCTTCTAGTTCGTATACCACTGGTTCGGCGCCGGCGGCCTCGCCTTTGCCTTTGGTCTCGAGAACGCCATCTCCAGCACAGTCGGCATGGTGGCCGGCATGGTGGCCATCCCCATCCGCGACCGCACCGGCTGGTACGGATATGCGTTTTGGATCCCGGCTCTGTTATGTGGGATATCGCTGGTCATCAACATCATATACGTCTTCTTCGAGCGCATCTTCATCCCCAAGCACCTGCGCCTCACCTCGGCGAGGGCGAAAGCGGTTGCCGCGAACCACAAACTCAACGTCAAGCGCATCTTTTCCTGGGGCTCCTTGCTGGGTCTACCGTGGCAGTACCTCATGCTGCCGGGGACGCAGATCCTCCAGAGCGGCGGTGCCAACGGCTTCGGCGTTTCGGCAGCGGACATCATTCGGATGAAGGGGTACACGGAGGAAGCCTCTGGCTTCATGTCAACCGGTCAACGTGTTTTGAGAATCGTCGGCAGCCCCGTGGTTGGATGGTGTATCGACAAGTGGGGGCACAGATTTCACTTCGTCGCTCTGGCGCCTTTGTTCTACATTGTCGCGAACTCTCTGATAGGTTTCACGTCGGTCCATCCACTCGTCGCCCTGGTGTTCCAGTCAATGGCTGGCCTCATCAACGGCATGCCCTTGAACGTCTGTATCCCGCTGTTGGTTGCCGACCAAGACAAGTTGGGCACGGCGTTTGGAATCTGGCGGGCTTTCAACAACTCTGGTGGCACGATTGTAAGTCAGACGTGGACACCTCAACTTACGGGACGCCGTACTGACATGGAAGCAGATGGAAGTTGCGTACGGCATTCTTCAAGACGGGACAAAAGACATGGCATACGACAGAGTGCTCATTGTTTCCACTGCGATCAAGGCCTGGGGCTTCATTCTCGGGTGCTGCTACATCGTCTTGGATGCCAAAAAGCTTGGAAAGGGGATGACGCTTACCCGGAAAAGGCGGGAGCAGATCGAGTCCGAGATTGAAGATTCTGAGCGCGACAACCATCCACTCACCAAAAGAGAGGTCAGGAAACCATGGACCATCTACACATTGTCGATGCTGGCGGCCATGATCGCCACGGCTTGGACCCTGTTCATCAAATATCTCATCTAATAATGGCCCCTACTTGGCCTTGCTCGCTTGAAGCTGAGAAAACACGGATGGATGTCTTCGTAGATGGTTGCCGCTGGCCAACTTTCAAACCAAACCTGTTTATTTGTGGTCCATGAATCATCCCTCAGCCTATCTAATCCCGAGCCTGGCTGTTAACGTGCTACTAAACCCCTCTTCTGGACATATCCATTGGAAGTGATGCCTTCTTTTCTATGAGAACTGAAGAGTATGGTTTTGATGTGTTCTGATCGCAAGATCGAGCTCGTGGAGCAGGTTGTCTCGGCGCGAATCTATCGTTTCTATCTTCTTATTGGTCTATAGTCCTGAGAAAGTGGCTAGCTCAACATGGAAGAGAAACTTTTGCGGTTCATGAATCGTCTCTTCTTCTCGGTCCGACTTTTCGAACCGCGCAAACGCTTTCTGTACTGGACTTGCCTGACCTTGTACAAGTCTTCGTAATCGTTCTCCTTCATGTTCCAGAGGGCGTCGTAAAACTCCACGACGACCTCCCTGTACCTCGTGTCGATGACCTCGCTCAAGGAAAACCCATCCGAATAGGCTTGCTCAAGTGGGTAGTTTCTATACCGCGATTGCACTGTCTTGTGCGCCTGCGCGAGGATTTCGGGATGGGAGCGTCGGTCGGACAGCCACGTCTCGGTCGATGGGTCAGACTGTCCCTCTCGAAAGAGTGAGACTTGAAATAGGTCCTCCCTGATTTCGGTGATTGATTGCTCGACATTGCGGCTGTTATTTTCATCCATGCAAGAGACTGCGAGTGCCGAGTAAGCCATTTTTGACGAGGAGATGAGAATCTGCGAGGCTCGATGTTGGATATATTGATGCTGGAGGTGGATTGAGTTGAACGGAATGACCCAAGGGAAGGTGTCGAATCGATGCCGTCTGATGGACGTCTTATCATACTCTTGACTTTGACATCGAGAATACCTTGCGTTGCAGTCAAATAACTCAACGTCTTTGTGACCAACCTTTGACTGAGCTTGGTACACAAAATGTCCAGTTCAGTCTTCTTAGACAGCTAAAGCCACGACATCAACAAAGAAGTGTCTCAAATCGAGCAGTTTCAGAAGTTGAAGAAACCATTGTAGAGGTCTTTATCAGAATTATCTCGCATATACAAAGGTCCATCTAATGGGAAAGGAAATCGACAGAACCAGCTTTGTTTCTGTTCCGAGCTGGTTTTTCTCATTGAAAATAGTCTTCGATAAGTTCCGACGGCTATCCGTTCCATTCCCATGACTTTGCTGCGTCTTCTATACATAATCATCCGAGACAGACATGCCTTGCAAGCCCTCTCCCCGAATCTCGTCAAGTGGCGCAACAAAGGCCATCTGACCCCAGCTGAAGAGGGTGTTGCGGCCCCCGTGTACAAACAACTCGAACCGCCCGGCAAACTCCCCATTTACCCATGCCATGCTTCCATGCAGCACGTCCGTTTTGATGGTGATGCTGGCTGGTAGTGGCACCACCGCCTCTTCGTGGGATGAGCCGGTCGCGTTCGTCCATGTGCGCCCTGGGTGGCCATCGTCCAGTATGACCGCATCCTCCTCGCTCACAACTCGCAATGGATACATGTACCCGTCCGCGTTGAAGACAAGTTTGCCGTCGCGGCTCATAGAGAGGTCGCTGTCTGGACCAGAGAGGGTAAAAGGCCCTGTGACATTCAGCGTCAACGTGTAGTTCATACCCTTGCTACCGTAACCCAGGTGAACGGTATCGGAGCTCTCAGCGGACCGAGTGCAGGTAAAGTGCTGTCCAGAAGTACCACGGAACGATACCCTACGATCAAGATTCTGAGCAGGGACCAACGGCGAGAAGAAGTCGATACTCGTAGCCACGTCAACCTGCTCCAGTTCCGGACCACGAGTGCCGCTCCATGCGCGAGATCCAACAAGTGGTATCCCTCGCCGGACTGCGTAATACGCCTCCAGTTGTGTAGAAGCATCAGGGCCATTGTCGTTCCAGGCTGCCAGGATAGCTCCTCTGTTCGATGGTGAATCATCAGGAAGCTGCAAGCTCTCGTTCACAGGGTTGAAGTCTGCGGGTGACCATTGCCAACCCTCCTGGTCGGCGAAATTGAGAACTCGGCCCTCGTTGAAGAACTGAGAATATCTGGCGGGCAGGATGGGCATGTGGTCGTTCTTTAGCGACATGTACATGGCCCTTGGTCCGTCTTAGCGCCCCAGGTCTTTCGACGTGGTCATCATTGTATGAGGGGGAGTGCTCACCAGTCTTCTGAATTGATCATGTCGTAGCCAAGGTTGGCCAGAAGCACGGGGTCGGACTGTCCGTACTGCCAGTGTTGTATGATTACGTCTCGAGAGACGGTGACGTTCTCGGATGGCTCGTCCGTCCCCCAGATGCGGATTCTCTTTCCGGATGTCGAGTTGATGAAGCGTGACATTTCGTTTACGAACCCAATGTAGACGTCGGCCAGCGTTGCGTCGTACTCGTCTGCGCCGACGTGAACCTCCTTGGTCTCGAACCACGGAAGAAACTCGGACCAGATGCGTTTGACTGTCGGGACCGTCTCCGGGTGCGAGAGGTTGAGCAGGTCGCGCTTAGACAGAGACAGCTCGGGTTTCCACTTGGTCAAGTAGAGGCAGTGTCCCGGCGCCTCGATTTCGGGGATGACGGTGATGCCTCTCGCGGCGCAGTGGCTTTGCAAACCCGCAAAGTCTGAGCGACTCAGACTCTCGTTCACGCGTCCGTGGAGGATGGGGAGCAGCGATTCGTTCTCGGGGCGTAGGGAGAAGTGGGAGTAGACGTCCTGCCAAGTCTCATTCTTCCCTCTGTTGAGCGGGTAGTTGTCTGACAGATGGTAATGGAACTCGCTCGTCTTGAAGAAGGATGCGTAACTGCACAGCTCCTTGAGAAAGCCTGGCGCGTACCATTTCCTCCCGGCGTCGAGCATGTATCCTCGCGTCTCGTATGCGGGAGCGTCAACGGAACGTTCAACAGGCAACGTCCCGTTTCCCGACAGCAGCATTTGAAGCAGTGTTCTTGTTCCCCACCACGGTCCACATGCCGCGGGCACCCGTGCCACCGATGAAGGCGCCGGTGGGCGAGACGACAATCTCGTAGCCCTCGGACGTTGGCTTGCCGCTCTGGTATGATAGTGTTTCGTTTCCGGTGAAGTGGCCGAGGTGGATTCCGGTGACGTTGGTCTTGCTTGACAGGTGGTCGACAACTTGCAAGGTCCAGTTGTGGCCAGTCAGCAGACTGATGTCCTGCTGGAAAAGGGCAGCAAACTCGTAGCCTCGGGGGGGGGGGTATCAGGGTGAGGCTGTCCGTGTCGACTTTGGTAGCCATGGTACCCTCGATGACGATGGCCTTGGAGCACAATGTGTGATCCCAAATGGCTCCATCACGATCAAGTGAGGTGTGGAGAATGGGCGGTAGAAGTTGCAGTGCCAGGGCTAGACGAGGTGCGCAAACAAGCCCCGTGATGCGAGCAAGAAACATGTTGACTAGCAATCCATAAGTCTATGGGAGTTGAACTAGATGTAGACGACTTGTCTCACAGTCCGTGGGAAGGGAAAAGTCGGCCATTTAGTATGGCAGCATCACGATTCCCCGGGTTCGACTGACCAGGGGATAGATGGCTCTAAAGATGGATAGCTGAAAAGAAGGATGACGCCCACCAACCCCGCACACTGACGATTCAAATGTAACGATGCCAGTCCGTCTGAGTAACGTTGGCTGGCTGCAATGAAGATCCATCTATGGGTTGGCCTTCACATCCCTGTCAACGGGGTTGGGGAACCATCTGAGCTTCATCGTCGAGACCTTTCCGTCCAGACAGAGGTGTGTCTGTGGCACATGGAATACCATCATTTTCTTGGGATTTTTGAAGCGAGAAGCGCGTACATGTTGGCAAAGGCTGGCATTTGTTGGCGTTGGTGCCAGCAAGCAACAGTAGAAGCAGAAGCAGAGCTGACTAAACCTCCAAGACAATCTGGCCTCTCCTGCGTCGCCGCACTATCTTGCTGGTCTTTTCATCCTTCTGACATGGTACTTGTGCTTGGTATTTTTATCCCAAACCCATCATCGGCCGCCTCTCTTCTGCTGTGACCTGTCACGACTCATAGAACTCCAAACCAACGGCAGCATGTCATCCCAGAGCCAAATCGACCACGACGCAGAGCTCGTCTACAACTATCACCGAATGGGTATGACGCTTCGCCCCGCCTCCGCCGTCTTCTGTCTCTGCAGCCTCGACACGCGGGTCGCGACTCGTGCGGCACAGCTCTTCCTCGACGGCTACGGCGAGTATCTCATCTACTCTGGCGGCACCGGCAAGCTCACGGAAAGCCGCTTCTCCGAGCCGGAAGCCGAGGTGTTTGCCCGCATCGCGCGGGAGCTGGGGGTCCCGGAAGACAAGATGGTCGTGGAACCCAAGTCAACCAACACGGGCGAGAACGTCCGCTTCGTCCATGGTCTGCTTTCCGAACGCGGTCTGAAGACGGACAGCTTCGTGCTGGTGCAGAAGCCGTACATGGAGAGACGGACGTATGCGACTTTCAGGAAGCAATGGCCTGGCCAGCAGACCAGGTTCACGGTTGCAAGCCCGGAGCTGGGCTTTAAAGAGTATCCCGACGCGGACAATCCCAAAGATTTGGTGATTGAGATTATGGTGGGAGACTTGGTTCGCATAAAGTCTTATCCAGAGAGGGGCTTCCAGATCGCGCAGGATATTCCGGAGGAGGTATGGGAGGCAAACCAACGACTCATAGCTGCGGGCTACGACGGACACTTGCCTTGAGCAACGCGGTCATGGCTCCGTCGAGCGGTCAAGCGGCACGATGCGGTAGTACGACTCCCTGCTGATGCATTCTTAATGATGTTCTCGGATCAAGCTAGGTCAGGGAGCTCAAAGGTGTTGATAATGATTACAATTATCTTCTCAACAAGTCAACTACTCCTCGTCTGGCTTCGCAAAGTCTTCTCTTGCCCCCCTCGCAATGGCATCATCCGCCAGCACCCTAACAGCAAGCATGGCCATGCCCTTGGCGCACTTGATCGCCGCCGAATGGGCTTCGTCGGTTCCAGCAGCCGCGGCGAACTTGGGGTTGTGCCCGGCGACGTCTGGCGATGTCGGGATGACAAACGCACCGTGGAAGCTGGGCACGAGATGAGAGACGTTGCCCATGTCTGTAGACGCGTTGAACGGTCTGGCCTGGTGAAGCTGGGTCGTCTGTCCGATGGCGGCCATGTCCTCGACATATGTCTTGCAGAGAGTATCGTTTGCTCGCAGGTTCATGTACGTCGGGGCACTAGAAGATTCGTCAGTACTTGAGAGTGCGTAGTGAGAAATGCCACACTTACACGATGTAGTTGAACTCACAGCCAGTCGCGGCAGCACCGGCCTCGAGACACGCCTTGGTCCTCTTCAACAGAGCATCGGCGCGGTCGATGGTCGGACTCCGCACGTTCCAGTTCATCCTGGTGTAATCGGGAATGACGTTGGGAACCGTGCCGCCGACCTCGATGACGCCGTGGACTCTCTCGTCCGGCTGGATCTGCTGTCTCAAGAGGGCGACGTTGCTGTAGGCGGCAACGGCGGCGTCGAGGGCAATCAGGCCCTTCCACGGCTCGCCGGCAGCATGGGCAGTCTTCCCGCGAAACTCGACTTTGAACTTGTGGCTCGCGATGAGCTTGAAGCCGGCCAGGCCCGCAGACGCGTCTCCGGTGCCGCCCTGGTGCGCGGCCGTGGGGTGGGCCATGACGGCGGCCGCAATGTCCTCGGGTGGGTTGAAGGCGCCGGCGTCGATGAGCTTCGCCTTGCCCCCGCCGCCCTCCTCGGCCGGGGTGCCGAGAATGCGCAGGCGTCCGGGGATCCCGAGCTGCCTCAGAACCTCTGCGGCACCCAGGAAGGCGGCTATCGAGGACGTGGCGATGAGGTTGTGACCGCACGCGTGTCCGATGTCGGGGAGGGCGTCGTACTCGGCGCACACGACTACCTGGCGGCCACCAGAGCCGATGTCGGCCTCGAAGCTGGTGTCGAGGCCATACGCGTGCCTCTTGACGGTGGAACCGTGCCTCTCGAGGTAGTTGGTGATGGTCTCGTGGGCGAAGAACTCCCTGTAGGCCGTCTCGGGGTTGGCGTGTAGCGTCTTGTTGATGTCGGCGTGCAGTGACGAGTCGAGCCCGTCGAGGTGGGAGTTGATGATGCTGCGAGCCTTTTCCAGGTCGAATCCCTGTGCCGCAGCCGCAACCGACTTCTGGTTGGTGGTTATTTCTTCGCTTGCAGGGGCAGCGTCCGGGATCTGGATGATGGACATGGCGAGATGGTGTCCTCACAGTCTTGACCAGCTATGGCTTTCGATAAGGTACGACGGACTACGCAGTAGGAAAGGCTAGAGATGGAGTGACAGGACAGGCTCTCTTTTTGAACGTGGCTCACTGTCAACAGGAGCTCGAGTGGGCATGCTCGTCACATTCTTTGAGAATCACGGCATCTATCTTGACATCGAGATAGATCATAGGATCGTGTGTGGAGAGCGAGCCATCAGCCAGAGACAGGGATTCCCGAATCCAACCCAACGAGAATCGGCAGTTCGCAGCAGCTTTTGCCGACCAGCAGAATCTCCTCTGAGATAGCCGATGGTCGGCAAAACACACCATGGTTTTCTACTCGATTAGAACGCTCGAGTTGAACTGTTGGAGCCAGGCCACCTCCACTTGGTTCGTCTGGTCTGATCAGTCACTTGATTCGTGTCTTGCCGATTTCACCAGACAAACCAACAGAGGCTGTGAGTCTGTGACTATCTACTTTTGTTCGTCTCCATCGTTTCGTCGGCTATTTCGAGAGCAGTCTGTTACACACGAGACAGACACAGAGACAGATACTGATAGCCAGCTCTCGACACGCACCTCGCCAGCCATCTCCATCTTACCGAAACCCACACGAAGCGACCGTCGTCTGTGTCTGAGAGGACGAGGCGAGGCGAGTCGTATCACATCCATCACTCCAGCTTGGCCTCCACTCTGACCGTCTGACGCAGAAACGCTTCGACAAACCGCCATTATCTCGCCGTCACAGCCGACCACGTGTCACTGTGAAGAGAAGGCCAGCCGCCAGATGAGCTCGTCTCCCCCTCGAGCCGATGGGAGTTCACCGGGGAGTGGAAGAAGTAGTAGTAGTCCTGTAGCCGACGATGCCGCCTCCTCGACTGTCGCCCATGCTGCCGATGAAGAAGACCAGCCAACGGACGACCGTCCCGACACAGCACAATCGGTATCTCGCACCGGTGGAGGCCGGAGTGGACCGCGATCCCGTCGAGGCTGCTGGACTTGTCGAACGAAAAAGGTCAAGTGTGACGAACAGAGGCCCAACTGTCACCGCTGTACTCGCTTGCGGCTACTTTGCGACTATGCACCCCGCGTAAGGCTCATCAAACGAGCCAGGTCGCGCAAGGATCTGTTCGGGTCCGCGTCGTCGTCGTCGGCGGTTGCGACACAGAGAGCCTCGTCTGGTCTACCGAGCTGGACGCACGCCGTCGCGCGCGGCGCATCTGGACCAGCAGAGCAAGGCCTTGTCGCTATTCAACCCGTCGGCTCCGGCTACGGGCGCCTGTTCGTTGGACCTCTCGTCGGCCGATCACGAGGCGATTCGGTACTTCCGGACGAGCTTCGCCAAGCTGAACCACACCAAGAACCCGGACTTCTCCCTCTACAGCATCATGTTCGACATTGCCCAGACCGACCCCATGGTCATGCACGTCGTCCTCGCCCTCGGCGGGCGAGAGCTGGAGTTCCGACGGAACAAGGACGCCGAGGAGGCGAGGGGCCCGAGGACGCCGCTCCAGCATTACTCGTCCGCCTTGAGGATGATGGCAGATACCATCGGCATCGAGGGGAGCAGCACCGCCCTGGACCTCGACTCCGTCTGCACAGCGCTGTACTTGATGTTCCTCTACGAGCAAAAGTACGGCGACGACAGGTGTCGAGGCTTGTCCAACCATCTCACCGGCGCAAGCTTGATACTCGAACACCGCTTCAAAGACCTGCTGCTGCAGCTGCTGCCGCCGCCGGCACCGTCTCCCGGGAACTCCAAGAGAAACCTGGCGTTGACGAGGAGATGCCACGATGGGAACGGCTCACACCTGTCGCTGTACTCGGCGCGGATGCTCGTATGGATCGCCCTGCACGACGCTGCCGCTGCGTCGTACGGACTCGGCGGCCACCTCAACTGCGCGCTGCACAAGATCATGGGAGCGTCCGACGCCAACAACGGCATCACGAGAACCGGCCTCCCCAGCCCGCCGTTCCAGCCCCTGGACAGCTTCGAACGGCTGCACCGCTTCTCCAACCCGCTGTACCGGAACATGTGGGCGGACGCGTACCCCCAGGCGGAGCTGCTCGACGACGTCGAGAACCGCAACGTGTACGCCCTGCTCGGAGCCTGCGGCCAGCTGCGCTTCATGATCGCCCAGCTGGCCACCCTGTCTCGCGAAGAGACCGTCGTCGACGGCGCCCACCGGCAGCGAGTCGCGGCCGTCGACGTGGCCATCCAGCAGGTGGGCTGGAAGTTTGCCGAACTGCTCGAGGTCGCCGCCGAACTGTCCGTGGGCACCGACAACGCGGCCCGCCGGCTCGCGGCCAACATCCGCGGTATCGTGCCGCACTACCACGCCGTCGTGCTCGAGTTCCTGCGGCTGACGCGCTTCGACGACGGCGGCGGCCTGGGTGAGCGCCGGCGCAGCGCGCTCCGCGATATCATGAACCTGGCTTTTCAGGCCTTTAAGCACGAGGGCGACGAGGCCATGACGCGCATCGCCTGGCCGCTGTTCGTCGTCGCGCTCGAGACGGACGACCTGCTCCATCGTGACTGGGTGCTCGGCCGGTTTAGGGGTATGAGCCGCTTCGGGAAGAACCTCGACCGCGCATGTGTGTTTCTTGAAGAGACCGTCGAGATGCAGAACAGACTGGGAAGACGAGTCGACGTCCGCGAGCGGTTCCGGTCCGGCGACGTGGGCTTGTTTGTCATCTGAGCGTCTTCTCGACTTGGACTTGTCCGCGAGTTGCCCGTCTAACGCCAGACAGCGACGAATGACAAGTCAGAGGAGACGCCTATTGGCCATGTCGACCAGGCAGACCAGACACTCAAGGACGTTGGCGAGGGCTTCATCTCAGGCCAGGGTCTCAGCGCCGAGAAGAACCAGTGCGTCGAGGCCCTTACCGGCGTCAAGGCCTGCCTTCTCTTCCTCATCCAGATCAGCGCCAACTTTCCCATGATCATGGTCACGTCTTCGAGCAACATTGGCGGCTTCACAAAAAAGACGACGGTCAACGCGATGGTGCGTAGAACTGCGTCGTGTCCCTTTGGCGGTATGGCGTGACTGACTCTTCCCTGTTCAGATATTCGTCGCTTACTGCGCGGGCAACATCACCGGGCCTCAGCTCTTCTTCGAGTGGGAGGCGCCATCCTACAAGTCGGGCTTCCTGGCCATGTTGATCTGCTACGGCATTGGCGTCCTCCGCTTCTACCTCGTCTTGGAGAACAAGCAAAGAGACGAGGCCGGAGACGTCCTTCACACAGGCGTCGAGGACCATGTGCCTCTCAACCTTTTGGACAAGACGGACAATGAGATTCCTCTATTCCGCTACGCCTACTGAGTCAACATGACATTTTGATGTCGATAAATGTTCAAGCGCCTCTGCAGAGTGCTTCCTTCAACTAGCAAATCACAACGAATCCCCAATGAACTTGAACCAAGATGATGAAAAGACATCAACAATAGCACCCATTTCATTCCAACTCCCAAACCAGCGGCTCCTCATCCCTCATGGCCCGCCACCGATTCGTCGCCCTCATGACATCCCTGCAGCCTCTCAGCAGGAACCTCCACTTCCCGACAAACTTCTCAGTCACCTCCCAGCCGTCCGGGTGCCACGGATCCGTCCAGGCGATAATACCCGGCTGTTCACTTGGCAGCGCGTTCGCCTGGCAGCCCACGAGGTCCAGGCACAGCTCGCGGTGGTCAAAGGTCTCCCGGTGGCGAATGGCGTTGTCGCGCATGGCTCCGGAAGGGAAGATGTCGATCCAGGACTCGTGTGGCGTCGAGGTCTGGAGGGCGGTGGGACGCAAGCTGGGGGGGATCGACGACGGCGCGGGGAACAGGGGCGTTGTTTGCAGGTTCGGTGTGCAGGGTGACTCGAGGAGGCTAGTTAGTGACAGGATGTGGATGTTGGTGATGGTGGCGCGGAAGACGTTGTAGTAGACGAGGGGTATGAGATGGTCCCGGTATAGGGGAAACCAACGGTTTGGATCCTGGTAGTAAGGCGGAACACGGCTGGGAGGCTTGTAGCGGGACCGCGAGCGCGGTTCTGGCCGGCGAGTCGACGATAGTACAAGCTGCTTTTCTCTTTGAGGCTCTTCGCTTTGGTGGGAGCGCTTTCCAGCCTTCTCCTTTGTCGATGTCGTTGGAGGTGTCCATTGTAGGACCTGCAGATGTTGCCCTGATGTCGAGGCCAGCATGTTTGAGAATGGGCTCTGTACCTCTGAGAGTTGGACCTCTTCTCGTTCACGGGCTTCAGTGGCCTTTTTTCTACCTACAGACTTGTCAGTACATCCATCTGCTTGGTAACCCAAGACGATCATGAGGGCGTATTACGGTGAGCGCGGACGTTCAGGCGGTTCTGCCGCTTGCGGCGTTCAGCCCTATCACGGAGACCAGTCCAGTCATCGTCTGGGCATCGAGCCTCTTCGGAGTGAAGAATCAAAGGCAATAGATCAACAGAGACACTCGAAGCTGTCGCTGATACAGTGGCGGACGTCATGGCCTGGAGTTCCTTGCTTCTGCAGGCGTCGCGTTGATGGGCAGCCGATGATATACGATGCTGCAGTCTGCTTACGGCGCTATGCCGAGGAGGTTGAGAGTCTTGATATCAGTTGACGAGTCCGACTGATGGCGAGAAAACTCCAGGACTTGACTGATTATTTAGCTGCGAGATCTTGGGCTTTTAATCAGAGAGATCCGAGGAGCGCCAACATCTGCGTCAAGCTTACAGCACTTGTCCTATTCCGGCCCACGTCAGCCGTGGCGTGCGTCGGACACGATGCCAACTTCGTTGGGTTTCATTGGCCGAGGCTGGGTATCTCGACCCAGGGATGTTGATCCTGCTCGCGTTTTCGTGGGCACGTCGACCGCACGTCAGGCCTGGACTCACTTCACTTCACATGGCAGTTGCAAAGTGGCTATCCTGCTCCTCAATGGTTGACGCATTTCTTCTGGGACAGAGCAGTAGAGATAGCAAAGTCTTTCATGATGGCAATCGTTTCATTGCGAATGTTGTGGGCCTCCAGTTGTAGACGAAGATGGCGAAAGGATCGAGTCTGCCTGGCCTGCGACATGTCCAAATTTTGCAGTAGTATGATACACGTGTCTATAAATACAGCTAATAACACACTCGTCTATGCGGAAAGCGGATGGGAAACGACCCCTACTCGGCTACTCCTGGGATGCAGTCTCGGACGACTCGCCCTCCTTCTCCCGCTTTTCATTCTGTTTCTTTTCAATGGTGGTCTGCTTCTCCCACATGGCGTGATAGCGACCGCCAAGTGCCAGCAACTCGGAATGCGTGCCGCGCTCGACAATCTTGCTCTTGTGGAGGACGACGATCTGGTCCGATGTGGTGATGGTGGACAGACGATGCCTACGTGTGGAACTTGTCAGCTTCGGTCGACGAACAGGTTGCTGCTTGACGTTACTTACGCGATGGTGATGGTGGTACGTCCAGTAGTGACACGCTCGAGGGCATCCTGAATCTGCCTCTCGGTATGGGAGTCAAGGGATGCCGTAGCCTCATCGAGTAGGAGAATGCGGGCATCCTTGAGAATCGCACGGGCGATGGCAATCTACGACATGCTCGAGTTAGCAAGCTGAGGGCACTCTATGGCGCGGCTGGGACTTACCCGTTGGCGCTCACCGCCTGACAGCTTGAGGCCACGTTCTCCGACCTTGGTCTCGTACCCGTCTGGGAAGTTGAGAATGCGCTCATGGATGTTGGCGGCCTTGCATGCCTCGAACACATCCGCCTGCGAGGCCTTGGAGTTGGCGTAGAGCAGGTTGTACATGATGGTCGCGTTGAAGAGCACTGTATCCTGAGGCACGACGCCAATGTTCCGTCGGAGGCTGTCAAGCTTGAGATCCTTGATATCGTGCCCGTCCACAGTCACGGCACCCTCTTGGACGTCGTAGAAGCGGAAGAGAAGCTTGAGGCAGGTCGACTTGCCACTGCCAGACTCACCCACAATTGCAGTCTTGGTGCCGGGCGCGACGGTGAAGCTCACGCCGTCGAGGGCGGGCTCGCCCTTCTTGGTCTGGTAGGAGAACTTGACGTTGTTGAAGGCGACCTCACCCGTGGGCGAGGGAAGGGTGACGGCATCGGCTTTCTCGACGATGCCAGACGTCTCTTTGAACTAAAACCAGTCAGCGACCGCCCCTGCAAAGAGTGCGGATGGAGCTCACCAGATCAAGCATGCGTTCAGCTTCGATGAGGTTGTTCTGAAGCATGGTGTAGTAGGTTCCGAAAAAGTTGAGAGGGCCTTGGAGCTGGACGAAGTAGTTGATCAAACCGACAAAGTCGCCAACGCTCTGCTCGCCAATGGATATCTTGTAAGCAGACAGCGCGACGAGCAAAGCAGTGCCCAGAGAGAAGATGGAGCTCTGCGTGAGGTTGAGACCGTTGAGGGACCACTGCACAAGACGTTCGGCGTTTTGGTAAACGACGACATGATCCTTGAATCTCTTCGTCTCGGGTACGACAGCACAGTTATGCTGGACCGTCTCGTACGCCATAATGGCGTCAGTCTTGATAGCCTCCATCTCTCTCATTTTTGTGGCCATGTCTCTCCTCTGCTTGCCGCGATACTTGGCAACGTAGATGGTCAAGAAAATGTACGACCACATGATGAAAAAGACAATGATGGTGTAGAAGGCGTCAAACTTGATAAAAAAGATGACGCCGGCGACGAAGATGTCAAAGACCATGGGAAAGACTTGGAAGCAGAAGTTCTCCAAAAAGGTGTTCATGGCAGCGCCGCGGCTCAGAGCACTGGTGACTTCGCCAATCTTCTTGTTGAGGTGGAACTCGAGAGACAGACCGAGCACGTGCTCGAAAGCAGCACAGGAGAGCCTGCGAAACAGTGATTGGGAGACGGGAATCCAGAGAACAGATCGCGCGGCGCCAATGGCGCCTTGGTTGCCTTGCAGGGCGCGATAGAGAACGTACAGGATGATCTCCTTGTACGGGATCGTGCCGCGGCCGAGGGAATCGACAAGGGTTCCGAGTTGCAGAGGAGCAGCCACGTTGACGGCGCGTTGAATAATGAGAAGTACCAAGCAGAAGACCACGATGGCCTGGTAGAGAGGAGAGTCCTTGGGCCTGTAGTCGTCAGTCGTGGGTAAGTTCAGCTGACAGAAGTCATTCTACTCATTCTACATACCATAAGTAGGGGAACAAGACTTTGAAGCCAGCAAAGTAGTCGAGCCAGCCAGTGCCCTGGACTTGCTGGCGAGGTGGGCCTGCTGGTCTATGAGATGGAGCGCCGCCGTAATGGGCGTTGGAGGGATTGCCGTTGCCATTCCCCAGGAGTGACTGGCGCTCTTCGGGGTCCGATCTGGGCGTCGAGGGCCTCAAGCGATACTCCCGCAGAGCGAGAGTGCCACTCATGAGCATGAGGATGGCGATCCTAGCAAAGCCCAGGGCTGAGAGGCTGTCAAGCACCTCATGAGAGATGCGGAGATACGACTGCTCGGTGAAGAAGAGAGCAGCAATGACGACTTCGAAGAGCACGGCAACGCCCCAGGCATAGGCATGGCAAGCAGTAGGAACCCATGGCCCTTCCGGGTCGGGGAGCAAGCCAGCCAAGAAGTAGAGCAAAACTGCGACGTATGAAGCCTACGACATTGGTCAGTACTCGATTTCAGTAGCAAAAGGCCTGGATACATACAACGTATGCGCTGGAAGGGAACTCGGCCCTGCCTGCATCATGCTTGCCGGAGAAGGCATCGCGAACGGCAAGGATAATGCTGGCGAGCTGGTGAGAGGTGTCAGTACAGGCAGATGCTACTTGTATGAGCCCCCAATGAAGTTACTCACGATAACCAAGGACAGGACGAGCTGGAAAAGGCGGATGAGTCTGTTGTAGAAAGTCCGAATGCTTGTAGACTTTTCATCTGTCGCGGTGCGGCGCGGTCCGCCACGTCTTTCGCGCCAGTACTGGGCGGTTTGCGATCCCAGCAGGGCTATAAAGAGACCGCAGGGATACAGGTAAAAGGCTACCTGCAGCCCCAGTTGCGTCTCCGCCATGACTTAGACGCGGCTTCTGCGATGGATTGGCATACAGCGAGGTCGGATTGATGGGAAGTGGTTCCGATGGTGTGTCTGCGGCACCTCCGACCATTCTCTCGCCTGTCGCTTGACGAGAGTTCGAAGCGCACAGATGACGCGCTGGGTGTGTTACGTCAGCATTGTGAAGGAGTGATTAGTCATTGATGATACGTCTAACCTAACCCGCGGCACCTTACTCCGTACCTTACCTACCTTGACCATGCGTAGGTACATACGGGCAGTCACTCAACTGAAGACGACACACCTTCCAGGTGAGTAGTCAATTCGATTTTCCTATTTGAAACCTCCGCTTCATGTAGTAGGAACGGCTGCATCCTATCGTGATCCTGATGGTATCCCACTGTATGCACATGCTCTGCCAGACCTCCGACAATGCCCCACTCTTCCCGGTTGTTGCGGGCCCGATGCCGGACCTCAGCGGATATCCGAGCGGTGTGGCGGCCCCGCCACGCCGATTCAGTATTCTATGACGACATGTTTCGCGCAGGGACATCCCATCGCCGTATGCGTCTGTGAACCCATCGCGCGCAACGAGCACTATTGCGACGGCAATGTTTTCAACTGCTCGCACGACAGCTTCCATCGCGTCGCGTGCTCGCATCGGCAGAAGCTGGCAATCATTCGCGCAATCACGAAGATCGTTCGCCATGAAGCGTACAGCAACGGCAGCGAGCCTCGCATTGTCTGGGGCCAAGGCAAAGAAGCCGAAGCCAGCCGTCCCTGAATATCATCTTACACCTTCGGTTCGAGACGGGGATGGTGAAATTGTATGGCCGGCACCGCAACTCAAAATCGACGCGGCGAGGGATTTCATTCGCGAGTGGTGAGGCTTCTTCCTGTCTTGCTCGCCTGGGCCTCCTGACATGTGCAGCGTCGCGGCCAACAAACCAACACTCATAGTACCGGACAAAGATGCAGATGGTCTCACCTCCGGCGCAATTCTTCACCGGACCCTCGAGCTCCTGGGCCTGGACCCATCTCTCATACAGGTTTACCTCCCACCAAAAGGAGGCAATATCCATGAGGAAGCGAGCCGCCAGGCAATGTCTGCACTGAATCCCACCTACATCTTCGTCTTGGACCAAGGATCCCGCGCGGCGCCCCCTCTCATTGACGGCCCTCACCGCGGGATAGTCATCGATCATCATCACGCTCTAGAACATGACCACCCCAGAGATTCTCTCCATGTCACAGCTTGCGACAGTCCACCCGTTGCGACGAGCTCCCTCCTGACCTATCTCATCTGCCAACCGCTCCACGCCGAGGTCCAAGAACAGTGCGACTGGCTCTGCGCCATGGGGACGCACGGCGACCTCGGCAACACTCTCAAGTGGGAACCGCCGTTTCCAGACATGAAGCCCACGTTCAAAAAATACACCAAAAAGGCCGTCAACGACGCCGTGTCGCTCATCAACGCCCCGCGAAGGACGTCGGCCTACGACGTCAAGGGTGCCTGGTCCGCCCTCCTCGCCGCCTCGTCACCCAAAGAACTCCTGACAAACAGGACGCTGCTGCAGGCCAGAGCAGACGTCAACGCCGAGGTTGAGAAGCACACCCATACGGCGCCCAGGTTCTCCGCTGACGGTCGCGTGGCGGTGTTTCGAATCAACAGCGAGGCGCAGATTCACCCCGTCATCGCGACGCGGTGGGCGGGCCACTTGTCGTCTTCGAAACTGGAGGTCGTCATGTGCGCGAACGAGGGGTACGCGCCTGGCAAGGTCAACTTCTCGTGCAGGATACCGCGATGCGCGAGGGGGCGGGATCCGGGGGTGAACATCATCGAGGTGCTCAAGGACGTGGCGGCGCGAGCGGAGGATGGCACTTTGCGGGAGAGACTGGGAGAGAGCTTTGCGAGGGGACATAAAGAGGCTTCTGGTGGGATTGTTGGGAAAGCAGAGTTTGAGGAGTTTATTGCCGTTCTCGATGTCGGCAGGAGAGAGAAAGCGAAGGAGGGGGGGGAGAAAGCAGGGAAAGCGAAGCAGAGTAACACCCTGATGAACTATTTCAGCAAGAAGTGAGCCATTGCTCAGCTGGGTTGGGATGTTGTAATTTCTCAAAAGCGAGGTACGAAAAAGTAAGAGACGAAGATATAAGAGGATCGCGTTGGGTAAGATATATCCTTGTAATCGAAACCCTTTCAAACACTTCATTCAACTCGTTTTCAGTGTGGTTCCTACGTAGAGGTCTCGAAACTGTTCAAGCTATGACGAATCGCCCAACTTCCCCCGCAGGACTTGTGACGCAAGCCCATGAGAGCTACGATCTTGGGAGTGGAGGCCGTACAGTCAGAAGCGGGAAGCGGCGTTCCAGAGGAGAACATATCCAATCTTTTCCTTTGGAGACTGCCTGGGATCTTTCCTGGTGAGAAGAGGCATATAGACCCGCAGAAGCAATCCTATCTCTACCACTTGCATCGTCCATAGAGTACATCTCTTCTTATTTCAGCCCACCTACCCCATCCGCTTCTCACCGCCGATGCATTTTAGCAGATGGTCGAGCCAACTCGGAATGAAACATTAAAGAGACTACGATACACCCGGTGGGACTTATTCAAGCTTTCACTTTCTTATTCTTAGTCAATCTTTCTTTTGAAGGCTGTCTCACAGTCGCTGGAAATTGCAACTAGTAACCTTGTCTTCGCAACGCTGGTAACCCAACCTAATGAGAGACGTGTATACCTAAATTACTTCTTTCATTGTCCGAACTGGCATGGAATAAACCCCCGTAAAAGAAACAAGTATGCAACACCCGGTTCCTTCTCTCCTGTCGCTTGGCAACACCTTCAATCCCTGCACATCGTCCAAACAGGCGCTACACGTCAATCACGACGGAGCTACATTGGCTTCTCGGACTCTGACCACATCAATCGTGATCAAGGGCAATTTGCTACCGCTGATTCGAGCTGCTGTTGGCGCATCCAAGGAAGCATCTGCCGCAAACATCGGTTTCATCGCCGAGGCAGCCTGACCAGCAGTAAGCCGTGTCAGTTACTGCACTTCCTGTCGGTACCTGGTTGTACCCTGTCAACCTGTGGCATCACGGTCAGCGCCGAGGTTGACCCACACGTCGCCGATCGTGATCGCCTGCCAGGCATGGATCGCCGGGATCCCCGCTCTCACCCACACAGCATCTTCCGGCTCGTTGCATCCGGAACCGTCGCAGGACCGTCATGCTCGGGCACCGGTACCCACTCCGTCTCAGCCCTGACCGCCCAAAAAAAAAAAAAAGAGCACCTGCGGCCATGCCCGTGGTTGTGGCAGACTGATGGCTGTCGGGGTCCACGACTCTGTCACCTGGTGGTGTTCGCGTGTCACTTCTCGCCTCGTCATGACCAATAGCAGGCAAAATGGGGGGGGCATGTCTAGTAGCAGATGAGAAGAGAAAAATGGTGTTGTGCCGAGGCACATGGTATCAAGCGTGATTCTGGGTATGCCTATGCTGATGATGATATACAGATACAATGTGGTCTGCCGGGTGTTTCCTAGCGCCTGTTGCTGTGTGATGCGTCTAACGCCTGTCCTGTTTTCCGTTTGTTCTCTTGTCAAAATGTCCGCTTCTATACGGCTACAGCCCTGCGCTGGGTGATGCGATGGCCCCAATCGCGAATTCTGCGACTAAGACTTCTCTTGAGAACTACTGGTTGTACGCCCTTCGACCTTTCCACGTCTTCCGTTTCCCCTGTGCTGTCTGTAGTGATCGATTCGCCTCCTAATTTGGTCTGTCGCCGGTGCATAAAGGCCGCGCCCGAAGAAAATGTCCTCTTAGGAATCACCGTGGCTAGTTGAGACATGACCTGCTGCTGGACAATTGGGGGGGTCGAAATCTGACTGAGCTCCGTCCCTGAAACGGGAAATGTTGACGCCCTCATGCGCTCGCTGGAACCGCTAAAGGTGCGGGAGTGAATAGGACGCGTCGTCGTATTGGAGGCTTCCGAAGCAGCCCAGCCTTGACCATGACGAAGCGAGACCCAGACGGAGGTGACGGTGATTAGGATCCTCGTTGCGTCATCGACTGGATGTGTTTCTCGCTCCACGCTTGAAAGGACAGACTGAGGGGACTGAGGCTCGTTGTCGGCGCTCAAGTCCATGCTGAATGGCCGTGTGGGAGGGTAGCGACCGGCAGACTGAGACACGGTCGTGTAGCTGTCGAGAACTTCCAGATTGGCTGGGGTGAGAGTGGCCATGACGGGGTGCCTCCGTAACTGAGGGTCGAGTATACTGAAGGTGAATTTGTATTCGGAGGGTGGCGTGGGAGTTGTGCCAGACACGGCGCAGGTGGCGGTAGAGAGAGGCCTCACCGGTCTTTTGACCCATCTCGCAGTCGTCGTCTGCCGGTTCTCATCGACGTGCACGAAGTCGTACGAGCCGTTGCTCGTGGGGATGGCCGTCCACACGGAGCCATCTGCGAGGACAATCTCGGCCTGTTCGGACGAGTCCCGGCGTTCGCCTTCCTTCCGCTCTTTAAGCGGGGTGATGACAGCAACCAGGTCACGCTTGTCAATGTCCTTCTCGTCCGAGTCCGAGTCGTCGGATGGTGTGTCGTAATCTTCACTTCTGGCTAAAATGAGGCCATTCATCCCCAACTGGCCTTTCACTCTAAACATTTTCGGAAAGCGCTGCGCAAGCCGTGGTACAATAACGGTCCCCGCAATGGTAGACGATGGCAGGACATCGATGGCGGGCATCGGACGTTTGTCGTTGGACAGTTGTTGTAACTGGAGCAAAAGTCGCGGGCGTATCTGCACAAAACGCCGTTGTTTCGTGCGGAGCTTCGGGGGAGGGTACGCAAGAAGGTAGTTGCTCGACTGTCTCGCAGCCCTTCTCGATCTCTTCGATCTCTTCACTGTGCTGCTGTCGCTGATCTCGGATACCAGGCTGCCCTCATCCTCGCTGATGCCGTCGAAGCTGATGATCGATTCTTCGCCAACAACGGTCGGTTCTTCTTCAAACCGCACCGATAGGTCCTTTCTCGGAAGAAGATCCGAGACGGGTCGGTTGCGACGCACGTTTGGTCGCGGAGGCGGCGAGGGGCCTTGCAGCGAAAGGCGGCGGACTGCTCGTGGCGGACCAGGCTCGTCTGTCGACGCTCGAACGACAGGAGATGGCCCCAAAGCTGATCGCAGAAGACTCCTGCGTCGCGCGGGTTGTGTGCCTTTCGTGGTTGTTTTGTTGGAGTATTCGTGGCCATGCAGGCTGGCGCCCGAATGGAGGAACATGATGAGGTTGCTAACTGAAGTTCGATTCGACAGGTGATGGACTCATGGACGCAGTCAAAACGCAGGAAATAGTTCGAATACAGGAATCGGCAGATGCTGCAGATTTAGTACTATGCTCCCCGCGTTTACAGGCAATTTGCAGCGTCTCACACACACACAAACCGGCAGTGCTTGGTCGGGCGGGATGGCGTCTTAATGTGTGTTTGTGTGCGCGGCGCGTGTGTTACGGTAGGGATGTCGTATCGGGCGAGCTCTCTCTCCACATGTAGGTGGTCAGGAGGGGCTTTACAGCTCGTTTCTGTAAGGCGTCCGGGGATCCTCCTCCCAAGTCGCTTGATACCGCAGCTTCAACGTGGAATGGCAAGACAGCAGTAAGAAGTGCAGTGTGCCTGACGTATCGTCGATCGCTACCGTGCGAGTGGTTGACGGTCGACACGAGGTCAAGGCGGGCGGTTGCGGCAGAGGCGTCGCCAGACTCGACAGAGAACAAAGAAGGTGAAGGAAAGGGCAATGGTGAGACGAATATCTAGAGGATTCTAGTAAGGAGATGAGCGCCCTACAAGTACTATAGGGGCCAGTCTCATGGTCAGCTGAGATACCCCTCTTGAGGCTCACACAAGAAGGCTAGGTGGATAAAGTAGGCAGTCTAGGGGACAGGAAGACAATTGGAGGGAAGAAATAGGGGACGGGTAAGGTCCGTTATTAGAAGGGCAGGGCTTAGGAGGCGTTCATGGCTTGAATGGGGCGGTGACTCGAAAGCGGTCGGTGGTCCTAGGACCCAGTGAAGACGTCCGTGGGCGTGAGATAGGCTGAACTGGGGTGATGAGGTATATTAGAGAGGAAAAGTAGAGAGGCTTACAGAGATTGGCCCAACACAAGAAAGTGACCAATGGGATGAGCGCCCGAAGGAGGGTGGTGGTCGACTGGGGCTGGGTGCTGCAGAAGAAGCGGTGTTGACTTTGGGCTGCAGGCCAGGGCAGGAGATGCAAGATTCCTGAAATAAGGAGGCGGGTTCGAATCGTGAGAGAATCTTTGCCGCAACGAACCACTGCACGAGAAGCAACAGAGGGCTCTGGGTGTAGCAGGTTGAAGCGGAAGAGAAAGGATGATGGAGTAAAAAGGAATCCGGCCGCCAGGGTCCAGATAGATGTAAGTGAGAAGCAAGAAAAAAGGCAAGACAGGGGGTGTTCGGCGACGTAGGAAGTAGGTTGTCTAAGTTGTGCCAGAAACGCCCGGTCGACGGTCCCAGAGGGTGGGATCGGGGAAGGTGAACGGACGGGACGGATGGTCAGGAAGAGCCCGTCAGGTGTTCTTCCAAGGCCAAGCGACTGGAACCGGTGTACCAATAGTGTACACCTTGAGTCAGGGCTGGGTAGTTGGGCGCCAGGTCCGAATAGTGGCGCGTCACTTGGCGGCGGTGGTCTTACAAACACAAACAACTTCAGTCGAAGAGGGTTTCCGGAGATGTGTCGAAGATGATGGAGGGACGGAGCCGGAAGGGAATCCAAAAGGAAGGATGACGGAGCGAGTAGACGTGGACGTGGGTTGCCGTCTCTTTTTCCTCCTCGTGGTCCCTTTTTGCCTGTGCGTTTGATGGATGCCGGTGCCTTAATTCGTTGCAGTTGTGTGCGAGGTGCTGGGAGCAGAAGGGACGAGGGTCGTTTGTCCGTGTCAATGGAAAGGGAGTCCCTGTTCCTGGCGCGAATTGAAGAGAGGCAAACCTGGCCGGTCGGACGCAGGTGATGGATGGTACGCGTAAGATAACGTAACGAAACGAAACACACAAAGGTAACCTGTGCACCCTTTTGACATTTGTAGCCTAAAGTTGAGAGGGAAGCGAATGGGCGAAATGGTGCTACCTCTGGGGCAGATTCGGGGAGGAGAGCCGGCTGCCTTGACGAAGAATAAGAAGGGAAGATGAGAGAGGAGGATGATGATGTTTGAATGTTACAACAGTCAATGTTGGGCGTAAGAAGGAGGAGAATGGAAGGGAAAGGACGAAGACTGTAGAAGCGGGCAAAGGGTACGTAATAATTGGTGCAAGAACAGGTGGGGGACCAGGTACCGATTCCAGGCTGTGCCTCTCCTGGCAAATGGAGAAGTGACGACGATGATGAGCACCTTCCCACGATCCAGGCAAGGCAAGGGCAACGCAGGTCGGCCCCTACCCTGGTCAGGTGCCAGGTGGAGGGAAACAGCAGTGCTTCTGTGTACTTGCCACTGCCCTGCCTGCTGCGAGGAGGTACCCAGATACCTACCTGTTTTGGGGGGAATTCCGATCGATTGGTGCTCTCGGCACCATGTGCTCTGTCCTGCATGTGCTGTGAGGGCCTGCCGATTATGCTGTACATAATTGTGCTTCTTTCCACCCATGAGTGCTGCTGCAGTGGTCAAGTCCCCGTTACGCAGTGAAGGTGCGTCTGGCAGCTGCACTTGTCTTAATTGTATAAGATAGGTAGGTACTCCGTACCTTATCTGGAGATCAAATAATCCCCCCGTATTCTCACGTCTGCGCCAAAACTTGTGATACGTCTCATGAATACGTCGTTTACCTTGCCTTCACGATGCAGTTGAGGCATCGTGGAGCACGGAGGAGGTGGCCAGGACTCACGGCTTCGACGCCGTCGTTTAATTCTTCTGTCATTCTGCCAAATATTCCTTCATATTCACGCAGTAAGAGTGGAGCATGGCACAGGCAGCATTGCTCGGATTTTCTTTCCTGCTTCAGTGGCGCGAAGCGTACATGTGCTCCATAGCGCCCGCGTAAGTAGCATCGTGGTCTTGCTTCCACTACCTTACCTATATTAGTTGACTAGGTAGATGGACCGTCTCGTTTAGCTGCTTCTTCTCGCCAGACAAGTCATGGCGCCAAACTCTTGTCTTGACTGTCAGGTCTGGTCGTTTGGCCGAGGCCTGGCCATCCTCCGGAATGCTGGCCTTCTACCTTGGCCAAAAGTGTGCTTCATCGTCCGCCATGGCCCGTTTTCTCGTGCCATCGCCATGTTTCACGCCGCCTCATTTCTCGTGCCGCGGCACTGCCAAACCACAGTTGCCCACAGCTTTCCCCTCTGGCCTTGGCGACCGACCTTCACAACTCAAAATCGCTTCTGAAAAATGTCACTGGCAAGCCACCGCTGTCCGCCTCCACTGGACCCCCCCCTGCCGCCTCGTCGGCGAACTGCGAGACCCCGGATTAGACGGACAGGGGGAGGGAGGTCGAACCTCTTGCTACCCCTCGCAATCTCGCTCGTCACGCATCGAGCAGAGTCTGGAAGCAGATCTGTGCTCCCACCTGCCTGGCACTCAACTTTGGGTGTTCCCTTGCATCGCGACCTTTCGTGCGTCTGCCTCTCTAGCCTTTCTTGCTCTGCACACCGCTTGCAGCTTAGGTACATGCAGCTGCAGCGGGCTCGTGAGCAGGCGAGAGCTGCAGCTGCAACAGCCATCTGTTTGTCTTGTCTTGAAATGGCACGAACTGCTCAAAATCGACTTTTCATGCTCCGGAAGTGGTCTACGAGGCGGTCCTGTCGCGGTCCACTCTGCGTAAGGGATGTCCGACTGGCTGAAGCTTCTCCAGTTGCCCGCGACAGTTTTCACCTCAAATCTGTTGCCCCAGTAAAACACGGCTCCGAGACGGCGGTGCCCGAGGAATCGAAGATTCGTCATGGATCTTCAGATCATCCTGTATTTTTCAGTTGTGCAAACTGGGAATGACCATGCGAAGGCTGCTGCTATATTGAGCGTCATGGCCCGTTCAAGTTTCCAGCAACGCGTTTCTTGCAACCCGTCTCTGGCGGGAGGGATAACCCGAAGGCTGCTAAAACCCAGGTTCGAGCTGGCAACCTTCAGCAGGGACTTGCCTTGCCTTGTGTCATTATCGACGAGATGGGACATCGCAGCCGACTGCATCCATCCTCCACGTCCGCTAGTCAATAGGCCTTCGTCTCTCTGCCTCGGTTGCCGTTAGCTACAAGTAACTGTGTTTCCTGCGATTCAGCTCGCGCCAGGCCAGGCGGTGTGCGCTTCACCCCAACCACCAAACGGGTTCAAAAAACAAGATTGGCTGGCGTCAGATGTTCAGACCGTGATCCGGACCTCTGGGATCCTCTGCCGGTTCTGAACGACTGCTGGCAGCTCGAGCGTTAGCCAATGAAGCCGCTCCGATCGGGCGCTACGCAGATTGGGCTCGTGGGCTGCAGCTCGCGTGGTATCAAGGTAGTCAGTCCATGGTACGTGGCTGTGGTCGTGGCCAAGATGGATTTCGCACTTGCACTTGGTTGGACGGATGGCTCGGAACCCCTTGCGGCTGGCGAACCAGCCAGCTCTGAAATGGAAACCCAGCTGAGAGATATCCTCAAGTGCCTGGTGCTGGTGCCAGTACTAGTGACTTGATGCTGTATCGTGTTCCGGTTCCCAGACTTGTGCAGTGCCTTTCGAGCCTCGCATCTAGGGACGAAGACGTTGGCCTTTGAGTATCTGCTGCTGTGAGCAACGCTGGCTGACGTGTAATCGTTCGAACCGGGCACGACTCGGTTTGAGACGGTGGACATCGCTGACACGAATCCTCCAAGGTATGGGATGGCTTCGTTGAGGCATAGGCGGCTACTGGAGGGTAACGGGCGCCGTCGCGGCCGTGGCGGTCCAGCGCACACTTATCTCGTGAGACGTCTCGAACGTGTGGCCTCCTGAACTCCATCCGACCAGTTGTGCGCGTCCACCAAGGCCTCTTGAGACAATCCGAGGAAGTCTAGCCTTGACACGACAAGTTTGGGTAGTTCGTTTGTTCCGCAAGGCCGGGTGCCGTAGGTCAATGACATGTGTAAGTCTCTTTTCCTTCATTTTCGGCGCCTGCTTCGGATAGCATTGAATACCTACAACAACGTTTACTACATCCATGGCCATGACTGATGATGGGAAAACGCCTGTGATCGTGAGAAGGCGCTGCGCTACACTGCTACTGTCTGTCTGTCGATGCTAATGCAGGCCGACCTGAGAACATGTGAAGTGTGTCCCACTAAAGCCATTGCAAGAGCGTATGCGATGGTTATAGCAGCGAATGGCATGACTAGAGGTATGGCAATCGGTCTCAATTGAGATGCCAGATTGGCAGCGCGCATCCAAGCTAGTGCTGAAATGTCTCGAGTCTTTGTCTACAGATACAACGCTGCGGCGCGACACCAACGTCTGTCGCCAGATCGGCGAATGAACAAGGTAGATTTTGAGACAGGAGCCGATATGCAACGGCGGTGAGAGAGAACCGAGTACGCACTTTGTCGGACTGCCTTGGCGGGCGTCGGAGCAGGCAGAACTTGACTTGGGTCAAACGGGGAGTTCTGTCAGCAGACAGCCAAGCTAGAGCCGGATCAGTGGTGATTTGCATGATGATCGTGATGGGGTAAGACAGGCCGAGGCCAATTAACACAACAGGCGATGGGACGCGACAATCATGTTCGCGGCACTCTTATCAACACCCGATTTTGCAGTTATACTGGGTGAAAAGTTGAGATAACAACCTGGCTCCTTAGCGGGCACTTGGGCAACCCGAGCAGACAGCACTGGGTGATCAGAAGGCTCTCGGCGTCTCTTGTTCCGAATGTCTCAGAAGCTCTCTTCCTCACAAGACAAGGCGGGAAAGGTCAGACGAGACGATGTTTAACAGTAGAGATGAAGCCGCGAGTGCCAGGGAAAAGGCATGTGAAGGTGAAACAGGAATGAGCTTGTTCCAGATATCACAGTTAAGGTGGGCCTGATATTAACAGCTGGGACCGGCTGTCTCTCGTGAATGATGTGGGGCAGGCAAGCAGGCAGCATTTTTCTGGCACGCGAGTGCTTACATAATCGCAAACGACACCTGTAGTTACAGGCACAGTCCTGAAGCATAAGGTACTCAAGGTGAAGGTACGGCGAGGTCCATCTTTAAGATCTGCATAAGGTCACAGCCCAAACCATATGTCTGTCTACCTAGACACTTTGCTGACATTTTACTCATCTCTCTCGCCATTGTTTAACTGATACCACCTGGTACTGTAGAGAGAGGAAATCTGGTAGGCGTCTGTGGTCCAGTATTGATCGTCAGCAGGACGTCTCTGTCGTCGGCCCCGACCTTCCATTCTAGCTCTTTCGCCTGTTCCTCAGACCATAGCATGTCTAACGTAAGTACCCATGACCACGGCCAAAGCCTACCTATGCAGTGTCCTTGTAAAGAGCAGTTGGTACTGGCTGTACTTGCCGGTTATAGAAATGTCATGTGCAAAAGTAGGTAGATACATAAGTACTAAAGTAGCTTAGGGCCGTTCACATGTCCCAAATCAGCCTCACCATCGTATATCGTGCCTGGCCGTACCGCTTCACCACTCCTCATATTGAACTGTATGAGCGAGCACATGCTTCGTCGGTATATTACAAGTCATGGCACAGGAATCCGGTCCGCCGTCACCTCCTACATAGAATCCAACACAGTCCCAGTCCCAGCTATCCACTCATTCCGCCAGCTGCAGCGGATCTACCGGGAGTTGGCTGACTTGGTGGCTCACCCGCATCCTTAGTGCACTGCAACGTTGATAGCCCGCCTTTCTGTTGGGTGGAGAGGCGGCTTCTGGTCGTGTCACTGTTCCAAGCCTGCTCATGGGACGAGGCGGTCTGCATTAGGCCGCGCTCACGGCGCTCTACGTGTACCCATTTACGGTGTCATTACCGGCCTCCAAAGGTATGTGAGGTGAACATGCCGTTCGCACTCAGCCCAACTACTCCGTACCTTCTTCTTGTGTGGCATTTGCCACGCACTCACTGCCTGCCTACCGTGCTTAGGTACCTCCAAGTATCTCAAGGTATGGACCGTATGGCATTGGCATCTACCAAGTATGGGCGTGCATACTCCGTATAGGGGCGGTAAATTCAGGGGAATTGCTCCTGTGACAGCCCCCATTCTCAACCCCTAAACAGACCTGGGCCGTGTTGGCAATCCAGCCCTGCCAGTGGACCTTTTTGCCACAGGAGCTCTTGCCCTACCACCTTTCCTACTGGCTGCTGGCACGGGAAATGAGGAGAGGCGCTGCTTCAAGGAGCTCAGGAGGATCTGCTGAATGCTGGGATGACAGGATGCCGGAATGTCAATCGGGCCCAGAGCTCAGGGCAGTCGCTCGCTGAGCCAGGATTCGTTCTTGCCATCCCAGCAGACCCGCGGGTTCCTTCGCCGTCCCATGCCAATATCCACACCTTACGGCTCTTTTCCGACAGGATCCACGACCGGAATGCTTCCAGAAAAAAGAAAAGGCTGAGAGTTCGGTGATGGGCGAATTTTTTTTTTTAAAGTCATCTAAGCCGGAGGTCCACTAGGCTTTGTCAGGGGTTACGGTAAGAACGACAAAGTCCCACGCCAAACTGGGATTGCGCTGACGCCGAAATCCGGCTCGGCGGAATGGATCCAGGTTAAGAGAAAAAGACAAAATGGATTCGGATAATTACCAAATCTCGGGTCTCGCGCTCCGACCTTCCGTATATCGGCCGCCTCTCCCGAAATGCTCCCGTCAGACCTAGTGGCCAAGTGGCGCCGCGTGTCCGCTCCGTTCAATTCGACGTGACGTTGTCGTGATAACCTCATTCGGAGGGTCCATCTACTTGAAAAAAGCTCACGCGCTACGCTATCATAACCTTCTGTGCCTTCTTCACTCTCTCCGAAGTGCGGTGCACTTACTCATTAACCACCGTTTCGGGGAGTTTGCTTACCGATTATCCGTCAGTGTCTCGGTGCACTCCACCGCACATCGCAGCGCGCTTGCCTTACTTTCAACGTCACCGGCCATGCTCTCTCGCCACGCGACGCATCCACGCCAGACCCTGATCTCGGCATTTGTAGGATGGAAAGCCATTCTGCTCGCCGTCGCTCTCGGTAGCGCTGTTGCTCCATCATACGACACCTCGACGACCCTGTTTCTCCAGCGAAACGAGTCCGATGTGTCACTCGTCACTCGCTTGACGCGATGGGACGCCATCTACTTCACCCAGACTGCCAAACGAGGAGGCTACACCTTTGAGCAGGACTGGGCTTTCAACGCGGGACTGCCCATCGTTGTGTCGTACCTCGTCAAGGCGGCCCGCTCGTTTGGGCTTGAGGGCGCCCACGGCTCGCTCGAGGCAACCTTTGGCATCATCGTCGCCCACGTCGCCCATCTCCTGGCCGTCATCACGCTTCACGACCTGACTCTGAGGCTCTTCGACCGGAAACCCTTGGCATTCTTAGCGGGCTTGCTGCACGTTCTCTCACCGGCAGGCCTCTTTCTCTCGGCCCCGTACGCCGAGAGCTCCTTCGCCTTCCTCGCCTTTGCGGGATACCGCCTCCTCGCATCCACGGACGCGTCCAGAGGTTCGCTGCCGTGGACCGCTGCCCAAATTTCCGCGGGTGCCGTTTTTGGCCTCGCCACGGCGTTCCGCTCGAATGGGCTCCTCAACGGGCTTCCGTTCGCGGGCGAGTGCTTGGTGGTGCTGCATTCCCTGCAGGCCAGCCCTATCACAAGCGCCAACCTGAAGAATGCCGTCGCCCAGCTGCTGGGACCCATCATCGGAGGTGTCCTCGTGGCGATGGGCTCCATCGTACCGCAATATGTCGCCTGGTCGCGATACTGTTCCGGCGCATCCGAGCCGCGCGTGTGGTGCGGGCGGACCGTGCCCAGTATCTACTCGTTCGTACAGGAACATTACTGGTATGTTACTCCTTTGTACAGCCCTATCGTCTGTAGTCTTGGCCAGTCTCGGTAGTTGCGGAGATTTGATGAATGATGAACTAAACAAAACTTTTCCTCTGTTTTTCCATTCCTCTTCTCCTCTCTTCTTCTCCTCTCTTCTCCTCCGCTCTTCGGTCGTCCATTTACTAATCATCGAGCCGCAGGGGCGTTGGATTCCTCCGCTACTGGACGCCAGGCAACATCCCGCTCTTTGTCCTCGCCACTCCCGTGCTGGGATTGCTGCTGGTCTCGGGGATGGAGGTTTTCCAGAAGCCTTCGGTGTTGGAACGGAGTCCGACGGCGGAGAAGGGCGGGAAGAGTCGGATGACGTCGAGAGAGGTCGTGGTCAGGAGCATGGCGCTCTCGCAAGTCCTGCTTGCCGGCTTGGCGATCACGACGTACCATGTTCAGATCATCACGAGGATCGCATCGGGATACGCCGTGTGGTACTGGTGGGTCGCTGGTTGTTTATTGGACGAGCAACGGAAGGGTTTGGGCAGCAAAGTTGTGACATTCTTCATCATGTACGCGCTTATACAGGGGGCTCTCTTCGCGTCGTTCTTGCCCCCTGCATGAGGCAGGCAGGCTGTGTGAGGTTGAATAAAGTTTTGCGTCTCATGATACTTATGGATGGCAACTTGGCATAATGGTAAGATGTGGGATGGCAACCATGGGTGGTTCGGAAAGTCTGGAGGCCATCAAGGACCCTGTGAAGGGTCCCTCTGCGCTGTCAGCACGAGACATGTGGTCTGGGCATGCGATGTTGTCAAGGCATTTGACCAGTGCATGAAGATGATGTCACGTCTTGGGTCATGGGTGTCGTTTGTCATGTTCATGCCAAGAAAACATGAATCTGGATTCTTGGATGTTCGTTTCGAAGACAAGGTCAGCGGTGGAAGGTTGTTCTGATGACTTGAATGTGCAGGTTTGGTTTAGTGAGCCCCCGAGGCATCGGGATGCCGGGGCAAGGGCCATAATCGGGAGGCTAATAGACGATAAAGGAGAACACCCATAGCCAACCCAAGAGACGGGCATGAGTGCCACTATAGCTTGATATTGAGGTGAAAGACAGGTAGTCGATGGTTGAAGACGCGCCAGTAGTAAATCTACAGCCACGTCGAAGCAGCGATAAATGAAGCTGGAGGGCTTTAATTTTACGCTTTTTTGCTCCCAATCTCACGATTAACAACACTGTCTTTTTACCTAATGCAGAGACGCATAGCAAAACACACTCCGAGCCGGACAATATCGGCTGGCTTCCACCTGTAAGAACAATGGCAATACTTCAGCGGTTGTGATGTGCCTCCCATAGTAGGCTCTGTTGTACTTGGACTTGAGAATAGGCAACCTGAAATCAACTTTTAGCCTTGAGCATTGTGTCCAAGCCTTGATCCCCGTGTTGTTAACTACATCGTGGGGATGAAGAGGGTATTGTGCGTATACCCCCATACGCGCTGCTTGTCATTCAAAAACTGTGCATGTGAGATTGGCGGCGCTTAAAAGCCTCAGGGCTACAAATTAAAACGAGATCTCTTAAGAAATCGACAAAGATAGAGAGAAATGAGGATGCAGTGTCTGTTTCATAGCATAAAAGAATGGCTCCAACAGCTGCTACCTGAACGGCCTAGCCACCAGCTTCACACTCGGAGCACACAGTATCACACTCGATAAGATATCCATAAATCGAAAGCATAGTTATCATAGCTGTTTCCTTCCAAAGAGGGCTATCGAACCTGGTGGGAAGCGCAGTATGGTTAAAAGGTCAAGCATTACAACTGTCTAGCATAGGTAACCACTTTGAACTCCGCAATGTAGTTGTTTTACAAGACCCTTCACGCATTCACCTCCTGTACTCCCCCTAATGTGCTTTGAAACTTGCAACAACACCAGCTTCTCAGTTTTCAGAGGTACTTGCCAGCAGACATTCCCCTTCACTACTCCCCAGCCCCTCCCGAATTGATGCTCGACGATCCACCTTCCATGACGAGTGATGTGATAACTCTTGATGTGACTGACTGCTCTATGATAGCTCGTTAGAGTGAACCGTTTGAACACGGCAGCTGAGGGAAACACACGCTCTGCCGGAGGAAGCTACAAGTTGCTGGCATGGCCGGCTTTGGACGGATATTGGGTCAACAAAACACTTTGAGGTTGAAAGTCGCAATGCATGTGCTGGAGATGGGTACCGGCGACATCTGACGAACAAGACGAGCAAGGTCTCAAGTTGAGAGGTATTCTCTCTGGAGGTCACCGAGAAGATTGGCACTCAATTTTACCAATTCTAGCATAGGTAAGATGATTTGATTCCATTGCATTTCCCAAGAACTCAAAGTGCAGTGCCTTGCAGGCGGGGTATTCTTTCTATAATCTAAGCCACAACCGACGAGAAGATTTTCATCCAGCGTCAGCATCACGATTACGATTGGCCATTCTAGCCCGGGTTTTAGTGGTTTCAAAACACCAATATCAGTCGCTGTCCTCGTCTCGACCCGGCCAGACCAGCTTCCTCCCGATCACAGCCCTCACACAACAGAAGCCAACAAACAGCCAGACGATGACGAGCAGCACCGTGAGCACCGTCGCCAGCCACAGCAAGCCTTCGCTCCCGAACGCCTCGCCGATGCGAATGGTGGCGATAGTAAGGCCAACGTTGGGAAAGACGAAACTCCACCAGCTGAGATGGAAGGAGTGGTCTGGCATGCCGAACATGGTCGACAGGCAGGCCGAGGAGAAGAACCAGAAGGAAAGGCCCCAGAGGAAGACGGCGGCGAAGAGAGCAACCGCGCGGACGGCGAGGGCGACGGTGTTTGGGTTTTCCATGTCGGCGAGGTACGCCGCCGAGCGCAACGAGTCGGCGACGAGCGAGCCTTGGGCAGAGATGAGGCGCGGAACGTTGGCGCCCATCGACACCAGCGCAGCAGCGGTGAAGCTGGGCGGGCCGACGGCGATGAACATGCCGGGCCTCTGCACGGGTAGGCCTACCGTCATGAGCCGCGAGAGGTACGTGGCGTACATGAAGGCCGACACGAGGAAACCGAGGCCCTGAGCGGCAAGGCCGGCGCCGAGCATGGCGGCGGCTTGGTCGGCGGGTTGCGTGGAGGCCATGAAGCCGGCCAGGGTGCCCGAGAGCATGACGGGGAAGATGGGGAGGATCCAGGCCGGGGTCATGTTGTCGAGGGACAGTCGGCGGCGGCCGGTAAAGAGGAGGTGGTACATGCCGACGGAGAGGAAGAAGGTCACCACCAGATAGAGCCAGAAGCAGACGCGGAGGGTGACGATGAGCCAGGGTCCGCATCTGGGGACGGCATAGTGCTGGATGTTGGACAGAGCCGCGGCGAGGGAGAGGAAGAAGGTCGGGATGAAGAGGGATTCGGAAGGGTGTGTGATTGCCTTGGCGGGGGTTTTGCGGAAGAAGGAGAAGCGCAGGATGAGGGCGAGGGTGATGAGGAAGATGAGGACGATGTCGAAAAGGAAGACGACGAGGCCAATGGTGTCGAGGCCTTTGAAGCGGTGAGGGGTCTCGGCAAGCAGGAGGGCGATACCGCCGGTGGACATGCTGGAGTACGTTTAGTGGAAAGTCCGGGCAAAACGGACACCGGGATCCATGGACCGGAGCAGGAGGAGGACGGCCCGGGCGAAAGAACTGGTGGGGCCGGGGCAGGCTGGACCGGGACCGGACTTACGTTAGGGTGTACCATGCGAAGGTGAAGTGATGGATGCGTTCCCGAAGCGAAACCTTTTCGAGGATGGTGTTGGTCCGGCTTCGTGTCCGGGAGATGGTTGCCATCAAGGCGTTTTGGGGCGGATCCTCAGACGTTTTCCCTTGCTCGTGGGACCTGGTTGAGGCTTTGGAGATATCTAATGGTCCGACTTAGTACTGACTAGTACAGCACAATACGTAGGTATGCGTAGCGAGGCGGGCGATGCCTACCTGCTTCCACGTCTACGTGCGCCATGGTGACAAGTTCGTCATCGGAGAAGGCCTTTATTGAAACCTATTGTAAAGGATGAAGTTGAAACCCAAGAGAGAAGAAGACGATTGATGAGGTTCGTATAGGCGATTTAAACGAACCGAGGTGGTGAACTAAGTACCCACGTCACCGTACCCGGGTATGTTTGGGGACGTGGCGCATCAAATCCGCTGAGTCAGGCCATGCGCTGTGGCGCCAAGTTGAGGGTCGCGTTCAAGCTGGTTGCCGAGTGGTCAGGACAGGGGACGTCGTACGATTTGCCGTTTTTCTTTTCCTTGTAGGAGAGGGTGGTTGGTTGGGGGTTTAGAGCTGGTTGTGAGTGGATTCGAGCGAGGGAGCTTTCTTTAGAATGCCACAGCAGTTGGAGGTGTACCAGACTTCTGGTGAATGGGTAACTGATTAGGCCGTGGTCGGACAGTGTTGCTAGCTCTGCTAGATTGATTGGAGAGCTCATACTCACGTTTAACAACACTTTGAAGGGTGGGCTACTCAAGTGTTCGTTGCAGCTAATCAGGCGTGATGTGTCTGCATGTGCAAGGCACCAGAGGACCATCGAAAGCTAGTAGAGAATCAGGCGTAAAACATAGCATCGTTGGCCATCCAGTGAAATGAATCATTTGTAGACGGGAGTCAGGATGCTTCGCTGCTGTGAGTGCTTAAATTATGGGCCTCATCGTCATCTGCTACGCTTAGTGGTCAGACGTTCACGTTTCCACACGCGCGGTACATAGTACTTCATCCAGACCGCGACGCGCAGCCTACTTTCAGAAACGAAACCTACTGGATGCTTCAAGTGTGAGCAGACGCTCGTATGGTTGTACGGAGGGAAGAGGCCAAGTCGGATTCTGAAAAGGGACGACAGGCTGTCCTAATTAGCCACTGACCCATTGCGACACGACATGTCGAAGGGCGGCACATGGCCATTGCAAGGCCCAAAGGTTCCAGAGTTGAGGCGGATGATTGCGTCTTCTGTTGCCGCCTTCGGCATGCAAAAAGGAGCAAAAAGACGTCTCATCTGTCACCAATACGCACCGGCCATGTCCTGCTTGCACCCAAGTCCGCAGAACTGGCCGGCCATGGAGCCGGAAGAGCTCGGCCGCTTCCCCGCTTGTGGGCAGATATGTGGCCCCGGGAGGAGGTGACTAATCGGCGGATTGGCGCGTGAGTAGTTCTTGGCAGCGCTGTCCGAGCTGTCGTGAAGCACTTCCGGTCATGGATATGGGTCTGGATAGGGGTCCTTCGTTGACCGGACAGAATCAGGATGCAGGCAGCCGTGGTGCGAAGTGCTGGCTGGGGTCAGGAGCGGTATCTGCAGGCCGCGGGTCGTCACTCAAGGCTGGATGGGGACACGACGTGCGTGAACGATCACGAGGTGGCCGGGTTGGACGGAGGTGTTCGAGGCGGCGGGATGCAGGACGATGCTGTGGGATATGAACGAGGTGCTGGGCTCCTTCGTTCGTTGTTTCCCCGCTATAGCAAGATAGTCTGCGATGGAATCGAATGGAACTTGAATGAGGCGCAGTTTACTTGTCTAATCGGAGACGCAGATTGTCATAAAGTCAGGGTAGTCGAGTAACAGTGATGACGACGATTTCGCTGGATTATTGTTTGCTGCTGGTGATGGATGTGACGAGTCGAGCTGTGCTTGCGAGGCGATGGGGAAATGGTAAAGTCTCGCCAGGTATCTTTGCAATGATGAAGGCTGATTAAGTACGAGATGTCGACATGGCACTCTACCTTTGCGAAGTTCATGCAAAGTTGGTGGGGAACTGCCGGGCAATGGCCAATGTGCTACCTACCTACCTACACAGCACGGAGTACCTAGGTAAGGTAGGCACCTAAGGTAGGGAGGTGCCTTGGCGAGTAGCTAGGTACCTGGGTACCGGAAGACAAGGCTGCCAAGCACGCGTGGAGGTACTCACGCGCCAGGTAAGTAGTCCGTGCTGTGGAGGGGCACAAACTGTCAATGCCGCTGTCGCTGTCAGCAGGAGCTTAGCGACCCTTCTTTCCCCCTAAGGTACCTAGCTTACAGGGTAGGAGTACAGGCACAGATTCAGTATGTACTTTGCTGCCACTTTCTGCAAGTGAAGTTCCTGCTTGAGGTGGAAGTTCTCTCTGCGTGGTGAAGCCCCAAGACGATAATTACTCTGAAGCTGGGGCTCCTTTGCCCGATCTTACGCAGTACCTAGGTGGCTACCTATTCACCTAGATAAGGCAAGGTAGGTACCGACATTGTCTTTCGGCTTCATATAGTTGGTACCCGCCGTGATGCGCCAAAGAAAACCGGCGGCGTGTGGAAGGTGTGGCCAGCTATTCCCGGCGGGGAGGCAGGCCAGGCTGCTGTCTGCTGCATCATCACTTTTGCGTTCCGCCCGGAGTGCATTGTGCGGGTGCGGGCTGAGGTAGGTGTGCGTGTCGGTGGGCAGCCTGTTCTGCGCCGTGCCGTACTGTGACCGATGACCGAGTGTACGTGTGAGTCCGGGTGTGTCTTGTCTTAATTACTCGTCTTCCCGACAGGCTGGCTGCAATGGTATTTGACTCAAGACGCATCCGACGTCGACGTTGACGACTCCGTCTTCCACATTCTCGCTATTCTTGCTTCTACTCTTGCCGTCTTCTCGCTGCCAAGTTTGAGGAGGTGTGCTTTCGCGACTACCTTACCTGTTGTGTTCTAATTCAATTGCCCCAAGGAGGGTACACGTGTAGGTACCTACTTCCGTCAGTTGTCTTCTCTCCACGCCCTGAAGGGGGGCCAGCCACTTTAGCTGCCTGCATAGGAGCTGCACCTGGAGCAGTGAAGAGCTGAGGCAGGAACACCACGCTGGTACCTACCTATTACCTCCTTACCTAGGTACCTACCTACTTGAGTGGTGGAGTAGAAGTGCTGGTGGCTGGTGCAGCAACGACCACCTTCCACACCCTCTCGAGCTCAGTCCTCCCTCCACATTTTAGTAGGTCGATTGACATCACATTCCGCGCTGCCTTCCTACTCTTTTGTACATTCTCTCTCTGCCTCTGCCCGCCTACCTAACCTTTCCGTTAAGGTACGCCGCTTCCATCTTCGCTCTCGGATCAACGAACTTGCCGCCACCGACGACGACGACGAACTGGACACAACACGCCCGACAACTCCCCATCGGCTTCTCATCTCTACTTTTACCACTCAACGACATTTATTGTCAGCAATTGTTAGCCATTCCATACCTTTCAAGCCCCAGCAAATCTATCGTCTCTGACCGAGCCATCGTCAGAACCAGTATAGGAGTCACGATTCAACGCCAACGCCAACGCCACAAGCTGCTGGTGCTGCACTGGCACCCGCGCTGCCACTGGATCGACCTCAACCCCTCCGCTCGGCCCCCCTCCGTTGTCTAACTTTCCGCCGACCGACCGACTGACCGACCGACTGACCCGACATCGACCCCACGATCTCCCCTCCCGTCTTCCATAACCACCCCGTCGCCATTGCCGACGTCGCCAGCGACGACAGCATGGACGAAACACCTGGGCCACAGCCCACACACCACGCTGCCGCTCTGGCAGCGGCGTCGACTGCCCACTTCCTCTCGAGTCACTTCGCCTCTGTCGACACGATATCAAGATCCAACTCGCCAGGCCCTCCCTACACGTCCAAGCCCGACGAGGACGACAAGAAGCGCTACCGCCCGCGCACCTTCAGCTACTTCAACCATTTGCCTTTCCCCGTCGAGGAGGAGTCCCGCCGCGATGCCGCCTTGGCTGGCATTCTCAAGCAGCTCTACATCGCCGTCAAGGCCGAGGATTTCAGCCCCGGCGCTCTGCATTGGACACGCGAGCTGCAGGGTTGGTTGAATCTCAAGTTTGAGATGACGAGAGAGCTGCGCGCCACCCTCGCCAAGCTCTACTACCACCTCTGTCTAGCCCCAGGCCTCGATTCTAGCACCGCTGATCGCTTTCTGCGCATGGTTGTCGTCCTCACAAGGTGCGTCTGCTTTCCTCACATGTCCTTGCACACTCGACTCTCGTGCCACCCTCGTCTTTAGTCGCTTGCCCGCTGACTTGACAACCAGGAAATACCATTACCTTAAGCCCGTCGACGACCTTCTTCTCGACTGGCGCCCGCTATGGCGCGAGATCAAGGCACTCGTCCTTCCCTCCGAGGTTGCATCCCACCAGACGAACCGCCGCCGATCCCAGAAGCAACTATGGAAGCTTTGTCTGCACGCCCAGACCTACTTCGATCCCAAGGATAGAAAGGAAATGTTGGAAGAGCTTCTGCCATACTTTTCCACATCCGACGTTTCCAACGCCTACATCGTCGTCGGTGCCATCAATGCGCTGCTGCCAACAGACGCTGCTCCCGAGAACGTCCCTTGCTCCCAGCCTCAAGATTTCCTGCCGACGCTCTTTCATCTTTGGTCGCTGATTGCGAGGTCCAAGAGTTTCGACGTCTTCTTCGTCGATCTGTACTCGCGCATGGCTCGAGACTTTTTGCAGTCGCCAAACACACCATTCGATGCCCACGGCATTTTCACCCAGGAGCAATCCGACTGGATCTTCACGGCAGTCTTGCGCCTGACGGAGATTCCGGTCGGTCAGTCCAACTCGCCCTACTCGACACTGGATTACTCTTCGGGATTGGGCCTATACCTGGAAAAAGACAAGAAAAAGTACCCGACAGCCTACATGATCGCTAGGTGGATCGTATACTCGTTGTCGTCCAAGTGCCTGGACCAAGAAAATTCCATACTCGCCAGCCTGGAGGGTCTCCTTGAAGCCATTGATACCTTTTACCACCCTTCCAACGTGGGCTCATGGACAACCTTCCTGGGTCAGTTCACTGTTTATCTGACAGACATCTTTGTATCCCGCTGGAACCGCGAACAGAGCGGCGAGCTGGACACGCCCGAAGACCGCAGAATCACACCCGCTCTGAAGCAGCGCTTCGTCTCGGCACTCAAGGAAGTCACCTACATGGGTCTTTTCTCCAAAAGCAACAGAGTTGCTCACTACTATTACGCTTCGTTGCAGGGTCTGGCTTATCTGGAACCGAATCTCATCCTCCCTGGCGCGTTGCAGCGCTTTTACCCCAGTTTGCAGGGGCTGGTGGAAGTTCACCGCACGACATCCAGCCTCAACGGCCTACAGATGATTGCCAATGTCATGTCCAAGACCAAGGGCTTCCGGTGCCACATTACCGCCTTGCTTGCTCTGGCGCTTCCCGGTATCGATGCCAACGACCTGGGCAAGACCCAGTACACTCTAAACTTCATCCAGAGCGTGGCCTACAGCATCCCAATGGTTCCATTGGTCAAGGACAGTGACTCGGTTCACGATACCACCCTGGCCATGAACTGGGTCTCGAGCCAAATGGAGCGCATGGAACAAGAGGGTCAGGACATCAAGATTGACTACGCGACCGAGCTCGACGATGAGACCGAGGCAAACATTCTCAGGTCGTCTACGGCAGGCCTCGGCGAATTTGTCATTGCTCTGCTGGGCAAGGTTTTCACCCTTTTGGAGAATCTGCCTGACGCATCACACATCCGAGGCGGAACGCCAGAAGACAATGTCATCAACGCCTTGCCGGCCGCGCTGTCGCCCTTGTTTGCGTCCCTGTCTCCCGAGCTTTTTGACACCGCCCTCGAGAAGCTCTCATCCTTCGTATCGTCGCACGTCGTCCATCAAGCCAGAGACGCCATGGCCTGGATACTCAACGCATTATGCAAAGTCAACCCCGAGAAGACGTTGAAAGTGTTCATTCCAATGTTGATTGTCAACATCCGCAACGAGATTGACTTCAACCAGGCTGCTTCGGATCGCAGTAGTGGTACCGACTACCTTCCCAGGGATCGTGCTATCGTGTGGCATGTCAGCATGCTCGGCATGACAGTCGTGCATGTCGGAAATGAGGTCTTGAAATACCAGACCGAACTTCACGAGATCGCAAAATACATGCAGAAAAAATGTCGAGGCCTTAGCACCATTCACATTTCCAACTACATCCATCACCTCTTGCTGAACCTGACGCACACTTACCCTATCGACAGTGCGCTGTACGAGCCCGACGTCATTGCACGCGGTCTTGATGTCCAAGACTGGGGCAAGACGACGTCACCTGCCGACCTGACCATCAAGTGGCATCGCCCCTCGGCCGGCGAGGTGCAGTTTGCGCTCGAGCTGTTTGACTCGCAAACCAAGGCCGCTGCGGAGAAGTTGGACTCATTGATGAGCGAGAACCCCCCGGTCAGCCGCAAAGGCAAGAACAAAGAGTGGTCCGACGAAGTCTCCAGACTGTTGCAGCAGATTCGATTGCTCACCTCCGGCGTTGCCACTCTCTTCGATCCCCACCGAGCTTCAGGCGAGTCGCCGACCAACGAGGCACCCGGTGTCGACGGAGATGGAGACACCGAAATGGACGACGACGATCCTCTCGCCGAAGCTGGCGAGGATGAGGAGACACGGCCACAATACCGATATGATGCTGGCTATCTGCTCACAACCGAAGACCCAGCTTACCACAAGCTACACGAGTTACGCGAGGACATCGGGCGCCTTCTCTGCCGAACGCATGAATTTCTCAACGGCAACCAGGAAGACGATGTGGCCTGCTTCACTGCTCTCTACGCCGCCTACAGGACGTGGATCACAGACGTTGGCATCGAGCGATCTGCGCATCCTTTGGAGAGACACCTACGTCTCTACAAGTCGGATATCTCTGCTTTCAAGATTAGCGGCTTGCGAAAGGTTTACCCTCGTCCTCTTTTGATCAAACGAGCCGACGCATACCAGCTACTCCGCGTCAAGCACAACGCTTCCGCAAGACAGAAGAGCGAGCTGGACAAGCAGCTCTTGCTGAACCTGGCTCAGTCGTCCGTGTCCTCGTACGCTGATGTCAGACGCGTAGCTCAAAGCGCTCTAGACTCTTCTCTGAAAGCCCTCATCGGAGGCCGTCCCTTGGTAATCCCCATTCTTATCGAAAGGCTTCGAGTGGCCCTCAACGAGGTAGACCACGATCGCATCAAGGGCGCCATGTACACTCTCTTCTTCACCAGTCTGCTGAAGTCTCTGATGAAGGATTGGAGATTTGCACCCGAGGCAATGCGCCTATACTTGAAGGCGGGTACCATTGACAAGCCCTCGATCCAGCAACTGAGCGCCACAGCACTGTTTCCACTGCTTGACTTTGGCAAGCCCTTTGAGCGTCTGATCATCGTCGATCAGAAGCTCGTGGACCAGATCCGCCCCGACGACGACTGTGCTCGTGCGATTGACACTCGTCACAACTTTATCGTCCAGCGTCGACAACGCGTCGAGAAGAAGAAGGCCGCCCTCGGCCTGGAGCTGGTCGAGGCGGCGAAAGAGGCGCACTGGAAGATTGCATCCCGCTGCGTGATTTTTGCCACGAATCTGTGCCTGCGCTTCGACACTCTGGCGCCCCCGGAGTTCATCACCCTCGTCACCACCGGTACCAATGACTCTCACCCAGGGCTGCGTACCAGTTACACGGCGGCCTTTACCGCGGTATTCGAGACTGTTGAAATGCGCGCAGCCTACGACCATGAGTACCGCAACTACCTGTTGGAGAAGGAAAAGGATAAGAACAAGCTCGCAATAGAGGTGGCAAAGGGTGATGCCGCGTTCACGCAAAAATACCTTGATTCTTTTGCAACCCCCGAGAACGCCGAATACATGGTCGATGCGGACCATCCTGGCTGGCTCGTATGGGGCAAGAAGTTCCTCGCATCACGCGCCAAACCCGTGGCGTTCACCGACTACGACGCGAGGGAAACGGCAGTCCGGCAGCAGATTGGCAAGATGATTACCCGCGACTGGCTTCAGACGTGCTTCAACTACCTCAAGCAGGAGCCTCGAGATGCCAACGCTGACCGATTCCGCATGGGCAACGTGTACATGCTCATGCACGTTTTCGACCTGATGCACTATGGAGGCACGGATATCACACTTGACGACGTCAAGGAACTGACCACCGAGGTGTTTTCGGACGGCAGCGACAAGCACCAGCACCGGGCAACGGCGGAGATACTGGCAGCATTGCTGGCCGGTTCCAGCGATGATCCTCCGGAGTTCCGGAACAAGGTGTGGGAATTCGCCGCAACCCTCATGCTCAAGGTTTTGAACGAAGATCTGACGCCAGAAAACCTCCAATACTGGGTGTCGTGTCTCCACCTGACAGTCGACCCCAAGGATCCACGACGCTCACATGAACTCGTGGAAACGCTGAGCTCGTTCCGCCTCGACATGTCGTCAAACGCGGCCTTCAAGGAGTCTAGCAAGGTGCAGGTCTTGGAGTTCATCATCACTGATGCCGGTTGGCATTTCCGCCACGAAAAGCCCATTCTGGAGGACTTCCTTGCGCACATTGACCACCCGTACAAGACTGTGCGTGAAGCCATGGGGCGAGTGATTGCCACCATTTACCGCACCAGATATCACGAGTCTTTCGAAAACGTCGAGGCCTTGCTGGTATCGAACAAGGCCGCCTCCTCTTTGGGCATCCGTCCCTACCAGCCTACCGAGGAGTTTTCGACAATGATGCTGGAAATTTTCGAGCGTCTCGAGAAATGGCGCCATGAGCGCGCTCCCGGGCAACAGACGCCATCTTCTTACACCTCTGGGTCCAAGACAGTCCTCACGTGGCTGGATAACACGTTGTCGTCCCAAGAGTGCACCCAGCTGATGCCCTTCTTCCCGGAGCCGTACATGGAGCAGCTGTTACACATGATGGACGTCAAGGAAGATCCGGAATTGATGCGCCTTGCGTATCACGTGTATCGCCATCTCCCGAACATTCCTTTCCGTGTCGGCGAAGACAGCCCATTCATCGATGCGCTGGTCCGCATCGGTAAGTCGGCGTCGAGTTGGCACCAGCGCTTGAGGTCCATGGTCAATATGCAAGTCATTTACTTTCGCCGGCTGTTCCTCATCAAGAAGAAGCAGAGGGAGATTCTGTTCAATGCCGTCAGCGACATGCTCGCCGACCCTCAGCTGGAAGTCCGTTCCTGCGCTTCTGCCACCTTGGCTGGTATGATCCGATGCTCCCCGAGGCGCATTCGCGACCCGACGATTCAGCTTCTCAAGAAGCGTTACGAGAATGAACTGCGGCTCAACCCCATGCCCAAGCGGAAGCTTCCGGGCACCGAAACCCCCGTCGATACTACCAAGCAAATCGTCCGTCGTCACGCTGCCGTCCTCGGTTTAGGCGCTCTCATTGAGGCCTTTCCTTACGCCACCCCGCCCCCTCTGTGGATGCCAGAAGTCCTGCAAACCCTGGCTACACGTGCAGCGAGCGATCCTGGGATCGTCGGCAAGGCTACGAAGAGCATCCTCTCCGACTTCAAGAAGACCCGGCAAGACAGCTGGAGCGTGGACCAAAAGGTATCTTGCAACGCCACATAAACGCCAAGAACCTCACTAACGCATCTTAGTACTTTTCACCGGTACAGCTCGAGGACTTGGAGGGAGTGCTCTGGAAGAGCTACTTCGCTTGAGACAATGAGCAGAAATAGCCCTACGTTATCAAACAGCAGAATAGGCGATACTTGAGAGCAGCGTACCACTAGCGTTTTGGTTCCTAGGCACCAACGCGAGACATTTGGTGTTCTTCTAGAAGGATGTTGAATGGTTGTGGGAAGCGATGACCGAAGCGGCTGGGTATGAAGCGTTGGTAATAGAAAGAAAGGACAGCGTTATTGAGGATAGAAGTCCCGTTGTGAATTAGAGTCATCAGCAAGTCGAGCTTAGCCTCACTTACAATTCCCGTGTATCAATTCATTCGCCATTCTCGGCTTGGCCTTGACTGAACGTTCAAGGATGGGAGACACCCGTACCGGTAACCTGCCCCATCGTGGATACCTAGTCATGCGACGGAGCTGGTCCTGGGAGAAGATTGAACTTTATTCTGCAGCCAAAGACACGGAGGGACGTTCTGGACCGCTGCCGTAGATCTCAGCCCGACTTGTCAATGCAAGCCATCGTCTGATTGCTCGCCTTACGGCAGGCTGGGCAGCAGGTTGAAGGTCGCCAGTGCCGCTGTCCACGTTTCAAGATGGAGGCTCAGACGCCTGAGACGTCCCGAGGGATTGGTTTGTCTGGGGGAACTGACTCGTGGCTTTCCTGGTTTGGAAGTGTCGGCCTGCTCCACAGTCACTGTGATGAGCGATGGAGGTCGAGGCCCCACGCGCCTACGGGGTGGGAACTTGAGCTCTTCATCGTGGGAAGGTGACGGGGGCGTATAAAGAGAGGAATGGCGCTGCGGGCTCGGGGTATGATTGAGGTTCATCTTATGTTACCACCTGCTCGCCCTGTCAGCGTTGATCGCAACATTTCGATTCATTACATCTAGTTGACTATTTCTCCTAATCGGACCAGACCTTATTCAAGATGAAGGCTTCTATCGCTGCTGCCGCCGCCGCCCTCTTCGCCATGGCTCTCGCCCAGAAGTCGACCTTCCTCTGCAGAGACATCAGCAACAAGGTCATGACCGACGGTTCAATCTGCACCGGATCAGGAGGCAAGCTTCTCGGCAGAGGAGTAAGTCTTGAGAAGTTGTAGAAGGGCAAGCAATATGATTGACGGCGTGAACAGATCTGCTGCATCGCCAAGTCCGATGCGCCTGCACAGGCCAAGTATGATATCGCGTGCGACGACAAGCTGGGAACCTCCCAGAGCACCGGAGAAGCCTGTGAAGCTTGATGATTTTGAATGGTAGAAGATGAAAGCTATGATTGGCGATGAATAAATACCCCTTTCCGCTCGTTTTCTTCGTCTTCGAGCCATGCCATGCATGCATGCATCGCCAATCGGATGATTGGCCGTATGCTCAACGATTCGTCAATTAGCCAGCGGATACGGCCTACAGAGTGCGAAGCCCATGACCACGCAGATTCGGTTTGTTAACCAATTGACGCAGAGCCCACCTTATGGGCCCTACACAAGAAGAACAGGCCCATTTCGTGGTGCCCCATCGAGCCCGCGGGCTGGGCCTTTTCTCCGTCCAAGAATCAGACAATGACAACGACCAGAGCCACGCACATTCAGGGTGGGCCACCACCAAACCACCACGAGGAGTCGAGGACTGGTCCCTCGGTACCCAGTTTCAAACCAACAACGAGTCCAAATACTATCCTACTATTGGTGATACTAGGGCACATACAATGAACAAAACCACACACGACCAGAAGAGACCCGGCAAAGATTAAGTTGCCTCTATTCAAAGCTCTCGGGCCAAACACCAGACGGTAACCCCTGAGTGAGGTCCGTTTCGGGCGAATTGCCGGGCAGTGCTTGGGGCTGGCCGAGAGCCCAGGATAGCCTGGCAAAGCCTGCGCCATGTCAGCCTCTCGACTTTCTGCTGAGCAACCCTCAACTCCTCCGATGCTAGCTTAAAGAAGCTTAACCGCCAAGTTGTCTCAATTTGTGGCTAAGAAAAGAGAGTCTAGGGGCTGCATCGGGCTCTATAGAGTTTAGACTAGAGCACCTCGGATAGATGATAGGCCTCTTAGCAAAGGAGAAGCATCCCAGCATCTTTAGAGTAAGGAGTGAAATGCACATAGGCTAATATTACGTATACTGGAATGTTATTCCTCTCAGCTTTTTGCTGTAAAGGTATGTAGGAGTGATAGCGTCGTGCAAGTAGATGATGCTCGCCGGCCAGACCAATCAGACCGAATTAGAGATCAAAGACCGAAAATCAAAGACCGAAGATTGAATTACAAATAGGTCGAGAGGGAACTTGGTCAAGTTGACATATCATTCCTGTTTATTTCCATGTGTCGTAGGGCGAACACTGTCTGGGGTAGAAGCTGTCGATATTGTCTGTGATATATTATATAATTTTGGAAAGCCGCTTGTTGGTGCTGGGAGCTCTCATAGTCGGCAAACTTAGTCATGCACTCGTAATTACCCCTGAACTGACTCTTCGTAGGACGAACTTGGGCTGGAAGATTGGAGAACAATCCACCTGAAGTTAAAACAATCAGAGTGACATCGGATCCTACAGTATTCCTATGCTAATTAAGACCGATCCGGTTGGGGCGATTCTTATCCTGGGCAACTCCCAGACGCAATTAATCGCACACACTGCTAATTTCACCCTCGCACCAACTTCCTCTCCGATGCCCCGTTATATCTTTTCGAAAGTGCAAGTTTAATAATGCGTATATTTGAAGATGACTCGTTATCGTTCCACAAAACGGTGACTGATGGGATGGGTAAACAAGTTGGGTATGTGCGCGTAAACGCAACTAATGAACCCGGCATCTCTCAATCTCGCGCAAAAATATCAATTGGCCGTGTCCTAAGTCAGATTTCCCCTCAATCTCACATTCGACCCTCAAACCGAAACCGGCGTCTACGGCATGCTACCAACGGAAATCCACCAGCCGCTTAGTAAACCATGCTCCAGGGTACATAGTTTTGGTTTCAACCAAGACGCGACTTCGGCGTACGTTCCCACTTGAATATCTGGCCTTACACTTGATGGGTTTCTTCCATGCGACTGGCTATATGGGAAAGCAGAAGGTCAACCCCTCAGAGAGCCCACCTGTGTATGAGAAATGGTATCGTCAAACTGCCGCTATACAGTGATGATAAAGAGGGCCTTGTACGCTTCCCGGAATTGTGTTTTGCGGTGTGCTCTCGGAGTCCTCCTAGATTCACATGATTATACAAGGGCAGAATTTCAGCGTTGCTATCCAAGTTTTCAGCGGTCTCTTACAATTTCCATGCTGAATCTAAGTGACACATCATAGTCAACTGAGTTGGGAAGCTATGCCCAACTAGGTGTTGATCTTGTTGACTGAAAGCCTGAAGGCCTACCCAATAGCCTCGGAACCGCGTTTCAAGACATAATAGCAAGGTTGAACGCTGTCACGGTAGTGACTGGGATCCGGAGGTATGAACCATACAGTACGAAGTCTGGGCTCGTCGCCTGTCGACTGTCGCCTGTCGGTTGTTGCAGTCTGCAGTGCTGACTCGGTAAGGTTCAGACTTTCGCCCACCTCCATACTCTCTACAATGAAGAAGTCGTTTGAGGTATGGGGTTTGACATCGTGAGCTGTGTATAAATACACCAGGCCACAGCTCTGACAGCCTATGTACTTGCTCTCTATCAACCCACTCTATCAGCTACCTCTTCAGCTTCTAACGTTCTTTTCTCCAAAACTTTTTTTTTCATCGTATTATTTTTTTACCCCTTGATATTCATCATGAAGATGCAAACTGCTCTCCTTGTTATAGCTGCAGCTACGCGCGTTGCTGCTGGTGGCTTTTCGAAGTCTTGCAACAGCCTTAAATACATTGGGACTTCGCTTGTAGGGAGCTGTGAGGAAAGTGACCAGGAGTCGTATTCAATTGCAGAACTCGACTTGACCGGATGTCTGGCCAACGTTGGAGGAAGGGTCATCGTAAGTAATGCTGAAATACTATCTTCCTTAAGTTAACTACTAATACTTTGGGCCTCCTACCTAGTGCCGTCCAGCCAAGTAAGATCAAAGACTAAGTGTTTAAGTGTAATTGATACTAACCTATGCTACTAGCCCTTCATTCAAGTTCTGCGACTGTGGTCTCGGTAGCGAACCAAACTATCTCGACTGCTATTGCACTGATCACACTGGCATGAAGCAAGCGCTTTCGAAAGTTAACCTAGGTCAGCTTATGATGAATCATTCAGACTGGTAGTGATACTAACTTAAATTGCAGATGACTGCGTTTCCAACAGCGACGGGAACTTGAAGTGCCACTGAGCTTTTACGTTGGCTGGCTTTAATGCAATAGGGGGAGAATAGTATGCTGTCGATTTTGTCACCACTTTCAGATGAACTCAGCAAATTACAAGATATATCCCCTACCTAGGTGGTGATGATGCTCTGCTCCTCATGGTGCGATGTCCAGCTGCTCGGCAACTCAATAGTCACATCGCCATCTCGCCTGCCTCGAGTAGAAGCAAAAGACGCCACACTAGTTGAACTCCCAAAGATCGCTCTCGGCAGCCCATGACTCGTATGCCAAGCTTCGTTCCAGAAGCGTGACAATGAAGTTGGAGCGCAAATGTAGATATGCAACTTTGATTAAATAGACTTCCCATTTCGCTGGAGAGAGTGCAACCTCACTTTCTGTCTGTCCACATGATGTAGCTGGCCTGTGGCCGCAATGAAACGTACCCATCTTCATGCTGGTGCCTTCTGATGGAAGACCCGGAGGTACACAGCGGTGGTCATGTTGTCGTTCCAGAGCCAGATGTCAGGCAGGACATCTCAAAACATCCGATTCAGAACGTCTCTTCAGATGCCGAAATAGTATTGGTAGATGGGCTGGGAATGACTTCGCCAGTGCAGTCTGCGTTGACTTTACCTTCAGCTCAATATTACCAGAGTTCGATTCCGATTCTATAGCTAGTGCAGAGTATTAAACTTCGTCAACATTTAGACTACCTTAAACAACCCCGTGATCAGTACGTTTTCGGCATAGTGTCAGAATCTGCCTCGACAGCACAGACAACAAGAAGAGATAAAGAAGAAGATACTTGTGTGGCGATCTTCTGTGATATTGTTCGCCTCAAGGTATTGCAGGAAAGCAACATGATCATCGGGACTTGAAGTGGTTTCCGACAGCTTGGAAGATGCTATTAAGCACCACAATTCATACGTGCAAGTGTGGAGTTGAGAGGATTGAATCCTTGGATCGTTCCAACATGTCTGTACTGGGCGCAGTCATAGTTTGTATGCCAAGTCGTACCTCGAGGCATGTCTCAATTTCCTAGCGTCGTCTCGGGCAAGTCCCGAGAGCTCCAAGAACTTGGCGAGAAACAGCACAAATCGCATCCAGCCCGTGTATGGTTTACTTTGCCGGCACACCCTGCTGCTTGACCACATGGTGGATTCCGGTAGCCGAGTCTTCCCGGCCTTGGTCTGAGCCAAGGAGGCTCAACCGCCTCCCGGCTGTGCCAAGATGCCCAGCAGCATTGATTCCGCGTTCCCGGCGGCTCTCGAGGGTATGTATGTATGCACGCCGAGCGCGCCCAGCCCGCCGAGCCGCCACGATAACTTCATAGAAGCTTCACCGTGGTAGAGACTTGCTCCGGCGGACTGCTTCCGGGCATAAGAGCTGCCTTTTACCTGATCGATACCACAGATTACTCCACGAAGGGCCCGTACAGTTCCACTTGACAAAGTGTGGATCATGTTGAGGAGGGATTCGAAGTTACCATACGCGGTGTCGGCTATGCAAAACCGGGAGGAGATGAGGCGGATATCCGAATAACACGGCACCATATCTGGAGTACGGACGCGGGGTCTGGGGAAACAAATCTTTTCGAGTGGAGAGGAGGAGCAACGGGGGGCATTGCTGTATAGCATAGGAGCATGAATGACGACGGAAAAGCGTGCGGCCATGTTGCCACTATTGTTTCCACTTATGGCGCCCTTGACTATAAGATAGCCTGTTCCTCGGTATGGGTTGATACACTTTGCTCGTCGGCCTGTCTAGCAACTTTCACAACATGGTTGCCGAAGAGAAGCCACAAGTCCAGCATGGCGCCCCCTCCTCCTCAGCGGCCATCACGAACCAGACTCCGGATCAAGTCAACAACACCGTGAAGGAGCCTGCGGTTGTGGAAGCCAACGATGGCGACGGCAAGGGTGGTCTCCTGCCAACCCCAGAGGAGCAGATCGATGCTCTCGGAATTCCGAACTGGAGAGATCTCGAGAAGCAGGTCGTCAAGCGCCTCGACATGACGTTGATGCCCTGTCTATGGGTACTTGGGTCCATCCACAACCGTCTCGCAATTCGCTAACCGTTTACAAGGTCCTCTATCTCTTCAACTACTTGGACCGTGCCTCTATTGCGTATGTTGATGTTGCCTAGCGTCGCCTTCACAGGACGATGCATGCTAAAACCCTACCAGTCAAGCCAGACTCAGCACCCTCGACGAGGACCTTGGTCTAGAGGGTTACCAGTTTGGCACAGCCGTGTCAATTCTCAGTGTCGGGTAGGTAAACCGCACAAGCCTGCATGTCTCTGTTGACTGTGTCTGACCTCAGCTGCGTTTAGCTATGTTCTTGGCCAGATCCCCTCCAACATGATCATCGGCAAGGTCCGTCCGAGTCTGTACTTGTGCCTCATGGCCCTGGTCTGGTCCGGCGTGTCTGCCTCCACCTGCGGAGTGAAGAACTACCAGGGCCTGATCGCCGTACGGTTCTTTTTGGGCGTCGTCGAGGCTCCGTTGTTTCCTGGTGTAAGTGAGGTTCTGGCTAGACTCTGATCATACTGTTTGACTGACACACACGCTCAGGCAATCTACGTCATGTCCTGCTGGTATACGCGCAAGGAGATGGCGTTGCGTTGCGCCATCCTCTACACTGGCCAGACTCTCGCCTTCTGCACCGCAGGCCTCATTGCTGCCGCGGTTTTCGGTACGCTCGAGGGCTCTCATGGGCTGGCGGGATGGCAGTGGTTGTTCATCGTCTTGGCCACCGTCGGCGCAGGGCTCGCCATGATCGCCCTCTTCCTCCTCCCGGACTATCCCGACTCTACCACCGGCAGCGCCCGCTGGTCCATGACTGAGGATATGAGAAAGGTTGCCGCGGCCCGTATCCTCGCAGACCGCGTGTCTTCGGCCGAGGCCAAGGCTGGCGTCTGGGAGGGCTTGAAGATGAGCGTCTTCGACTACAAGATGTGGCTTCTCGTCGGCATGAATATCGGAATCTCTGCTGCGTATGGCTTCTCCAACTTTTTCCCATCCATCGTCCGCGGGTTCGGGTACAACAACACCATCACTCTTGTCCTCACGGCGCCTCCTTACATCTTTGCCGCCGTCGGATCCCTGGTCAACGCGTGGCATAGTGACAAGACGAAGGATCGAGGCTACCACTTTGCTGGCCCAATCGCTTTTGGCTGCATCGGGTACATCATTTGCCTGGCCACCGAGAACCGCAACGCTCGTTATGGTGCCTCTTTCATCTACGTCGGCGGCATGTACTTTGCCAACCCGCTCATCAGCACCTGGACGTCTTCTACGATGGGCAGAACACCAGAGAAGAGGGCCATCTCGGTCGCTTTGGTCAACGTCCTGGGCCAGATCGGCAATCTCATTGCTCCGTACTTCTTTCAAGAGTCTGATGAGCCCCGCTACCGCCTCGCTTTCATCATGATGATGGTCATGGGACTGGTTGCAGTGACGAGTGCCATGGGTAAGACCTCCTTTTCACAGACGAGAGCACACACGAGTACTAACCACGCGGGCCACACCAATGTAGGCCTCAAGCTGTACTTGCACCGTTCTAACAAGAAACTGTACAACAACGCACTGCGCAACGGAACGGTTTACCAGCCATACGTCATGTAATGAACATGGGTGGCCAGCAGGCTTGATGGTGCATGGCACAGGTGTTGGAATGACCATTGTCCCAGCTGCCAGGTACCCGTCGCAAGGAGACCATTCACAGATATGAAAGACGTCGCGCAGAGCATACAGGAGAAGCCAGTTGCCCTACTTGTGGTGTGCGGCACTCGGTTTCCCTTCACGTGGTACGACCAACGGCACACCATCAAGCCCGCTCTGGATCATGCTAGATAGATAGTGTAGCCAAGAAAGCAATGTAGATTACAAGCTGGAGTGTGCTGCACCCTTCATAAACAGGCTTGAGTATTCAAAAGCTGATCAGCAGACAATGCTCTGAATCATTAGTTCGAGGTTCGACTCAAACCCGCAGTGCTCAAGCCCTCTGACGGCATCTCACCATTAGTGGTTCCTTTTGCCAGATGAGATAGATCTTTTGCTTGTTGAGCCATTCTTCCGAGCGATCGACTAGCTCGAGATCAAAGTTCCAAAGCAGCTTGGTGACGACAATACGCAACTCGGCATACGCCATGCTGGGAGCGAGAGGTCAGCTTGTCGAACACGATCGACCCAAAGTCTTTTTCTTACCTTTTGCCAACACAGTTCCTTGGGCCAAACGAGAATGGCTGACTCGCGGCTCTATCGTCAGCGCGGTATCCCAGACTGCTGTCGAGCCATCGCTCGGGTATGAACTCGTCAGCCCTCGTCCAGTTGACGGGCGAGTGGCCCGCGGACAGTTGATGGACTCCCACCGCCGTCTGCGAGAGATCCAATTAGCTTCTTCCGTGGACGAAAACTGCCATAAGTCAACACTTACACCTCCCGGGACCCATCTGCCATCGATCTCTTCGCCCGCGCCTGGTACGAACCGTGGCAGCGCGCTTGGACTCGGAGGATAGACCCGCAGCGCTTCCTCGATGACTGCTTTGAGATAGCGGAGTTCGCCGGTAGAGGTCATCGTAATGTCCTCTTCTTTGGCGAAGGCGCTCCGTATCGCGTGGGCGAGCTTCGCGTACTTGTCCGCGTTGCTGCACACAAAGTAGACTATCCCAGACAACGCAGTGGCGGCGGTACCGCTGCCTGCAACGATGAACGCCGAAGCCATACGGATGAGGTCGGCGTTGCTGAGATCGGCCTGGGGATTCTCCAAGATGTAGCTCATGAAGTCCTTCTTGCTCTCGCTCTGCTGCAGTCTCCGCTTGACCTTGGCCGCTGCAAGCTCGCCGTGTTTCCTGAGCGCCATCTTCTGGGCTTTTGGAGCGAGCCATTCCAGCCAGCCCTCGAGGCCATAGTGGATGGCGAACTGGTACCTCACGATTCCTTTGGCCCTGGTGCCGATGACCTGCAACCACGGTTGAGAAGCATCGTCGAGACACCCGGCGGCTTGGCCGAACGCGAGATCGCTAACAATGTCGAACGCGGCCAGACTGAACCACTTGACCAGGTCCTGCGGAGCACCGGTCTTGCTTGAAGATCGGAGCTGATGCATCAGCTTGTCGGCGTACAGCTGCAGTATCTCCTCTTGCTCTCTGAGTGCGCGCTCGCTAAAGGCGGGGAGGACCGCTTTTCGAAGGCGAGCGTGAGGCTCCGTATCGGCCGTGACGATGCCTTTGTTGCGTATCTCTGGGTTGTTCACACTCGGGCCAGCAATACCGCGGCCGTCGAAACACTTTGAGAACTCGGGCGACCTCTGGCCGTAAATCTTCTTCCACGCGGCAGAGCTGGTGTACGAGAGCTCGTCAGGTGCGATTCTGACGACTGGCCCGTACTTTGCGTGCAGCTCTCTGATGCGCCACGCAAGTCGTCCTTGGAGATTGACGTAGTTCCAAGGCAGCCGGCTTGCTGCCCACAACCGCGGACCTGGATAATGCCGCAGGTCCCGCCGCAGGGGATGGAAGTAGATGTTGTAAATGGCACGACCTGCCAGCGACGCTATAGCCTGTACTTGCTTCAGTCGGATGGACAGACTATGGAATGCGATGGTACGATTACTCGTGACTTACAACAGTTGCCAGGAGAAGGATGGCGACTCCAGCGCCGGATATTGTCGTCGTAACTGACCTTGAGAGTTCCATGGCCATCGATCAGAGAAGTCTAGCACTGCCGAAGAAGAGCGTTCTGCCATGCATACCGAAACATGCCAAGACCTCCGAACACGACAGCCTTTTGTTTACTGACAAGACATGCCGGTTTCTGTATGCGAGTCAGGGGACTTCGCGATGCACCCCGGCGAAGAATCCACCCCCAGAAACGTGCAAAGTCTCTCGATTCTGATTCAACAACGTCGAGATCGAATCCTTGTCCGGGATCCACAGTTCCAGAGGTGGCTCACGAAGAGAGATATCGGGAGTACTGTCATTGGTCTCAACCACAACAACGAACATGTATGTATATTAATAAGTCTAAGAATTACGGCTCGTCGCCATCGTCTCCATCAAAGAAGTGTATCACTGCAGGCGGGTATGTGGCGTTGCCTGTGGCGTTTCCTCCATACTCGAGATAGCCCGTTGCGTCAAGGTATGGAACGCCAGTAATGTCTTGGTGATCTCCCATGACCCAAACTGTCTGCATGCCCATGACCATGTGCTGCAAGATGTGGCAGTGAATCTAACAATGGCAAAGATTAGCAACTGCGGATGGCGTAGTGAGATAAAGACGGGACAGGACTCACCATCCAGACACCGGCGTCTTCAACGCGGAGTCTCCAGGCCCTCCACCCAGCCATCGAGCCCGAGTCCGTCTTCTCGCCGTAGCGGTAGAGGTTGGTGGTGTCTCGCTTGACGGGGTTGTAGTTCTTGAGCTTCTCCTCGTTTGCTTCGGGGTCGTACGTTCCGTTGCCACTTCCAATGTCATAAAAGTGCCCGCCGTGGGCGTGGAAAGGATGGAAATCAACACCGCCACTTCCGTTGACGGGGCTGACGCGAGATCCCGTGTTGTGCCAGATAATCTCAATAACCTAGTCGTTGTGGTCAGCTTCAGCCTCGGGGAAAGACGACTCGTGTGCGTTGCAAGCTCTTACCTCGCCGATCTTGGCGGGCCACGTCAAGGTCGTAGGGTCCCAGCCGTTGTTGTTGATGGCGGCGGTGTAGTTCGGAACGGCAGCGGGTCCGTTCTGGTAGATGTTGATCAGGTAGGGCTGGTCTCCGGGGAAAGGTGTCGACGTCTCGTTCCAGTCAAGGCCGTTCATCTGCCAGATGATGCTCTGAGTCGGGATCTGTCTGCTGTCGATGTTGATACGGCGGGTGACCTCGCTGGCCTTGGGGAAGTTGTTCGGCTTCAGAGGTTCCAAGGCGTACTCGGCCCAGCTGTACGTCTCGTGGGAGAACTGCAGGGGTGGAGTGTCCGGTCCCTTGGTGATCTGTGGCGCGGCCTTTGAATATCTCAGAACGCCGTAGCCGTGGTATACCTTGGGACGGTCCTTGGTCTCAAACTGAATGAGATAGTCGGTCGTGCCGCCGAGCTCTTCGAGGGTCTTGGTCTTGAATATCACATCAAAACGCTGTCCCGATGAGACCTGCATGAACTTCTCCTGATGGGGCTTGGTGTAGCCGCCGTCGGCCGCGATCATGGTTAAGTTGTCATGCCCGACGATGCCGAACTGTACCATGGAGATGGCGGTGGCACCGACGAAGCGCAAACGATACGTCTTGCCGGGTTCGACGTCAATGACTGGCAGTTTGCACTCGTCAGTGCCGGCCGTCTCTCCGATGGAGACACCAACGCCGTTGATCAAGACAGCGTTCGTCTCGCCCGACCAGAGAAAGGGGACGGCGGTCAGACCCTTCTCAATCGCCGAGTCGGACTGGTTGTAGTAGTCGGTCAGGAAAACGATGCGCTCCTCGTCGTAAATGTAGGGCGGAAGCGGCCCGTCCTCGATGATGAGAGGCCCAGAGGCTGTCGCGGCCTGGAAGCCAACGTGAGAGTGGTAAAAGAAGGTGCCGGACTCGGACCGGAGAGGATAGACCTCGTAGTCGAAGAAACGCTCGGGTGGGATGGGCCATTGTGTGCCAGCCGGGGTGCCGTCAGAGAAAGGAGCCATGCGTTGACTGAGACCATGCCAGTGAATGGTCGTGTTGTGATCCGGCATGTCGTTGTAGACTCGGATCCAACTTCTCCTGCCCGCCTTCAGCCTGATAGTCGGACCGTAGAGCGAACCGTTGATGACCGGGGACATTCGCCACTGGCACCCTATCGACACGTTCTCGTACTTCACCCTCAGGACGTAGTCGGGCGTGAAGCTCGCGTCGTGTGTCTGAATGCCTCCATAGTGACCCGGAGCCCCGTTGCCGGACTCGCGCGGACCCCAAGCAAAGGCTTGCGCGAGCAGAGCGAGAACACAAACGAAAGAAGCGAATGTCGGCATCGTGGTTGGCGGCTGCGGCTGCGGCTGCATGAACCATGGACGAGACGGAGGGGGAGCCCTTCGATCCAAATATGTTCATGGACCCCTCTTCATCTTATTAGACGGGACGAGACAGACAGTCTTTGTCTCACGTCTCGAGGCGAAGAAACTTCCGAATTCCATGCTGGAGCCAATAGTCTGTGCCATGAGTATGTGCCTACTGTCACACACGGAATTCCAGTCCATCCGGTATTACCGCCAAGCTAGCCCTCTTCCTCACCGTCTGGTTCATTCCAGCTAATAAAGTTGGCGTCGAAATCGGACAGAGAAAGGCGCCCATCCCGGTGGTGCCACACTCTTGCCCGCGCCCAGAAACTGTGCGAACCTCCAAGCCGCGATCTGCCTCCAATCGGAGCAGCAATCATGGTCCGCTAGCGAGCCAAGCGGGGGCTGGAGACGTCCCTTTGTGAAGAATAGACTTTGGATTGCCCCTGTCGTGATCTTAACTTCAATTAAGACTGTTTAATGTTACTGTCAGGAAGCAGGGTTGTAAGGCGTCTGCGGGATCGCCGGAGAAGACGGCAAGGTAGTCTGCTCGAAACATTCTGACAGCCAAATGTCGACAGGGATCTTGCGATCTATCTTGTCCTCTCTGCCTCTGGCCGTTTATCAGTCGAGTATTGGTAATTAGCGGAGGAACGACAAAGACAAGAGTTGGGGAAAATTCCATCGTCTGCTTCTCTTCTGCTCATCGCGTGCAAACCATGTGCCGAAAGCTGTAGACACGGCACTTGGTTTCTCTGCTTTGCCTTTATGTTTCATTGGTGAATCATCACTCAGCTACCCCCCAACTCATGACTAGCTCATGGATACCATGCCTATCTTCTCGATGGCCCCGGACAATACTCCATACCCGCTGCGAGCACTCCATACTTGTACAAGTATGTTGCTTGGGATGATGCTGAACCTTATTCTAAGAGTACTATCTGGTGATTGGGATCTTCCCCTTCAACTCGGCACCCTGCCTGGATGATCTGGTGACAACTGGCAACGCCCGTCGGGTAAATGTGTTCCTTTACACCAAGTTGCACTCGGTCAAGGCCGAGCGAAGGCCTCGTGACCGGCCTAGTCGACAACCAGTACTGAATGGGCAAAAGCTCGACGCTGGTTGAAATAACCATCGATCTTCACCATGTTCAAGTTGGATGGACTGGATAAAATACCCACCTTCAGCCTCAGCCTCAACCTCAACCACGGTCTCCAAGACTCCGCCCAAGTCCGCCTCACCAAAGGGCTTCTCCGTAACCGAGTCCTCGCCACGTCTTTTTGACAACGTGACAGTAAGGTTGACCCCGGCTTTGGTCGTTCATTTTCGGGTCTCTCTAGATGCCGTCACGACAAAGCCCTCGGCTCGGCCGTCCGTCACCCGCCGATAGTTAACGGGACAGGGTGGCGAGTCACTGTTGTAACCTAATTAAATCCGACGTCTCCAACACGAAAGCGCGTTGAAGCGGCAGGCACGATGCGGTCGCCCGATTTGCGAGTTGATAGCGTTGCAATTACGCAATAAGTCAACAGTCTTATTATCTCGCTGTGTGCTGGGCCAAACTGCCTGCATCTGTAGCACGAGATTGGGAGGTGGTACCGGACTCTCCAGATTGACAGCCAAGCTACTAATTGGTGTACTTGTACGGATACAGTGGTGAAGTCAGATGTAACCTATATTACTCTAGTCAACAGCCATGAACGCGAGTTCGTGATCATCGGTCTCGAGTAATGCCATAGTAGCTGGTCTCAAGAATCCCAGCTGCTTTTATTATTCGGTCTGTTACTGATTAGGCCGGAGTTACCCCGTTCTTCGCTTCCAATTGTGCAAAGTTGGCTAGTATTGTGTTCGGTGTCAAGTTGAACCACATGAACAATGGAATTGCGAGGCACCATTTGATCAAGTGAAACTTCAGCTCGCAGGCGCAAGTGCGTACCAACTCCACGGAATTGTCTCATGGAGCCCTCTATGCAAGCTCGAAGGTACAAACACTGTCGAGACGTTGCTGGCCAGGGCTAGCAACTTCAGCCTGTCTTCATCTTCAGCAGATCATGTCATGTTGGGATTCATCAGTTGATACTCGGCGAAATATCCCCCGGCAAACCTGCCTCACACAACAAAAGGCTCCCTGTTTATAAACACACTCTGTACTGTCACAATTCCGACGCACTTATAATCCCGCGAGCGTGGTGCGTAGAGCTGAAGGGAAACTAGCCGTCTGCGAGTTTATCCAACATCACGCGGTTCCGTCCTGCAGGTTCATTCTGTGAAGCCATTCAGGTCCGTAGGGCCCTGTAGCTGCAGGGGAATGGGAAAGTCCACGTTTCATTCTTGCGTCAACACCGGCAATGTCCGGCATTGTGATCCGTCAACCTCGTTCCCGAGCTCTTGGCCATGCACTCGCTAAACATCATGCAGTTGATCCGCGGTGAAGAACGTACCATTTACGCGCTGGCCCGCCTTTTCTTGTTGATCGCGTTGTCGCTAATGTGACCTTCCACAAGTGCTTACAGACGAAGAGGGGGGACTTTCGTATGTCGCGATAACTGGCGATGGTTCCAGCAAGAAAGTCTGCGAGCTCGGAAACCACACCGTCCGAGTCACTTGGCTGCACGGCTTTTCTTGAGCATATATAGGTATCTTCTGATTAAACTGTCAATCAGTCAGCTTCGTGATCGAGAGTGAGGTCTTACAGCTAGCCTGCTTCTTTCTTCTGGCCTTGCCACCCATTATCGCCACATCGCTACGATCAGGTACACTGCACTCATCGAAAATTGTAGACCAGGCCGCAAGCGAGCCGTAACGATCATGACAACCGGCAACCTCAAGAAGGACGACACGTCCGGAAGTAACCCTTTGTTGTTCTTCGCCGCCTTCCCGGGAGAGGGACATACCAATCCGCTTCTCTCAATAGCATCCTACCTGGTCAAGACTGGCTACGAAGTTGTCTTCATGGCTCCCGACCTGTACCAGACAAAGGTAGAGGAAACAGGCGCCGAATACCTTCGTGTCAAAAACCCCCTGACGGACGAGGCTATGCAAAGCTTTCGAGAAGCAACATCATTACCAAGAGGCCTTGAGCGGGTAGCTGCACAATACAAGGCCGTTTTTCTGGATATGCTAGCAATGCGTACCCAGAGCACTGAGGATGCCTTGGTCATGTTGCAGGCACGAGACCCGAGCCGCCAGATCATCTTCATGGAGGATGTCTTCAACTCGACTCTTCTGCCGTTCAAGTACGGCCGTCCCCTTCCCGAGGGCCTCTCATCCATGCCAAAATCCATTGGCTTCGGCGTCGCGCCTCTCTTAGTCGAGAGCAGAGACAACGCCCCCATGTCACTTGGCCTTTTGCCAGACTCCACGGACTCTGGTAGGCAAAGAAACGAAGCGTTGCACAAGCTTGCCGAAAGCGGCCCCTTCAGGAACATGATTGAATCATGGCAGGGTGCTCTCAGGAAACTGGGCTGTACGATTATCCCCGACGGCAAGATGTTCACCTGCTTATACACCGCCCACGACTACGCTCTACAACTCTGCTCGCCCAGTCTGGAATACCCTCTCTCGGACCTGCCATCATCCATCGAATATGTAGGCCTTCTTCCGCGAAAGACTATCAAGTCAGGCTTTGAGTACCCGCCCTGGTGGCCTGAGGTGGAGCGAAAACAAGAGAGCAAGTACCGTCACGTCGTCTTCGTGTCACAGGGCACCCTCAATCCAGACTACACAGACCTCATACTCCCCTCTCTCAACGCCTTTGTTGAAAGACAAGACGTGCTAGTAGTCGCCACTCTCGGGGCTCGCGGCACCAAGCTTCCGTCTGAGATCGTCGTGCCCTCAAACGCTCGGGTCGTCGATTACATCCCGTACGACATCATCTTGGAGTACACGGATGTCTTCATCTCTAATGCCGGTTATGGAACTTTCACTCATGCCGTGAGCAACGGAGTTCCCGTGGTTCTGGCTGGGGAGAATGAGGAAAAGATTGAGGTCACGATGAGGGCCATATACGCCGGAATAGGCCTTAGCTTGGAGACGCAAACGCCGACTGCTGAGCAGGTAAGAAAGGGGGTGCAGAAGGTCTTGAGCGATAATCAGTATAAGAAAGCTGCAGTTAAGTTGAAGATGGAGAACGAGAGCCTCAACTCGTTGTCTTTGATCGAGGACAAGATCAGAAAGTTGATGGGTTGAGTTAAATGGTCAGGACCCAGACATCAGAGCTGAAACCACCACGTCGTTTGTTGATTATCCGTGTGTCCCGCTTCTTATCAATCCTGGAGACAATTCTGGTTGCTTCGCGTATCTTCTTTGCACTTTTCATGTCTCTGATGCGGTACTTCGGTCAATATTGGGCTACCCTGACGCAACACAATACATTTAAAGAACGTCTTTTGGAAGCACATCGCCACCGCCTTCCCCTAGAGGAAACCATATAAGGGTTTTTGGGTCACTAGTTCCATACATTAAAGTCGTTTACCATTACACTAGGCATGATTTTTTATGCCGCTTTGCATGCTTCAGATATTGGTGAGGACTGACATCGGAGCTGCAACTGTGTCAACACGTTGACTGTTATTGAGTGCAATAAAAGCACATAATTTACCTCAACCGACCTACTGGCATCAAATTACAAGAAAGTCATATACGCTCAAGGTTCTTAAACTTTGATACCACCGCGATGTTCCCAGCTGTCCGCAGAGCTGCTCGGCCAGCTGTTGAGACACCAACTCGTCAGAGGATGAACCACTCCCAAGTATACTGCCTCCCTGAAGGCGGCATCCGAGAATTGAGGCTTCGGTCCGTACCACTCTAAGCACCTCCTCACTGCCTCCGCCACGTCTGCGGAGACCTTTTCTTCTATGTCCTTAGCCCACTCCCGTGCTGCCCAGATTCGCGTGAATTCATTCGGTTTGCCCCCAGGACCTAGGAACTTCTCGAAGTATTGACACGCCTCAATGTTCTTCCCGTAGACAAGCTCTAGAATCATGATGCCTGTTGTGAGTAGGCACGAGCGAGCCGACTTCTCTTCTGCTATGGTCAACCCGACTCCAGGTTGTTGGTCTCTCTGAAAATGCCCAGAGATGAAGGGGTATCCGTGCAAGGGTTTGTTGGACAGAGTATTGACTAGGACAGAGAACTCATTCTTGGACCAAGCGCCCGAAAGCCAAGGAGACGTGTGAAAGTGAAGAAGCGCGGTGGTTATCTGAGCTGCCATTTGCAGTCGATGCTTCCAAGGCAGGTAAATAACCTGCTGGTCGCATGAACTCAACAGTCGAGGCAGCGAAAACAGCGTCAAGTTGTCCCATCCGACTTCGTGGGCATCTCCTTTTGCCTTGGCGAACTGGAGACCATTCTCTCGACCGGTTTGGACGATTCCAAGTTCCAAGGAATTGTCCCCGAGAAAACTACACAAGTCGCGAATGGTGTTTGTCGACTCCGAGTCGGCTGGATGGGAGGGACTTTCTGCGGAATATTCTTGACCATGTTTGCCAGGACTCAAACTTGGATCTCGTTGATCTTCAGTTGTATCCCCTTCAAACCGAACAAGTTTGGCGGAGAATTGATGATGCTCTTGCGAAGCTTCTCTTGACCTGAATCGCTGGCGAATCGATGATATGTTTCTTCGTATTGAAAGCATCTTCCCCTCTTTGTCAATGTGAGGCATCTTAGCAGTGTTTCCATCTTTGTATTTGACAGTTACGTCGGCTGCGTCGCTTGAAGATTCCCGGACGGCGTCTCTTGGGGAATCTCTAAGCCGAACAATAACTTCTTGGGCTCGTCCCTGATCTAAAGAGAGATGGTCCTTCCCACAGACAAGAACCACTTCAATGTTCAGAAGGTTGGTACGCGGACCAAGGCGTAAATGTGCATGGTGGCTCTGGCATGGGGAGACGCATTGCCACCGCTGTCGTAAACTGTGATAGAAGTCAAGGAGCCGACCTCGCGTCTCGTCGATATCTTGCACGCCTCGCGACTGCTTTCTCTCGAAGACGAAGCTGCCATCATGCTCCACAAGATTTCTGAGTTGTCGATTGTGGCGTCTCAAGTCTTTCAACTTGTCGTCCGCGATATGGGTGAAAGCGAGGAGCACTCTCTTGTAATGCTTTTTCAAGTCCTTTCGATCCACCTGAAGGCCATTATTAGACTATGATGTAATCAATGGGTGTGTGAACTTACGCTTGCATTTTCAATCTGGACTACAGCTCTTAGCTCTGTCAAGACCCCCTCGATGCTTTTCACGAGCCGAAGAAATCTACTCGCATGTTCTGCCAATCTTTCATCGATGCCGTCAAGAAGGCTTGGGGTTTCCCAGGTCAAGTAACCCCCGGGCCGGTCTTGTATTAGCTGCGCGAGGGCCTTCTTGTCTGAGACAACTGGGTCGAGAAGGTTGTGGAGGTTGTCGTGATACAGCATCTGTTGATCCAAGATTGCATCAACAACGTCACGATGGACTTTTTTCGTATTTCCACCATGCCAATACTGGCTTGATACTGGACTCTAAAAGATCCAGACTCTTGATGAGAAGGGGGAAGGCCCCAATCACGAGACCGACTATCTCAAGCCCTGACATAATTTGAGCTTCGACTGTTGGTGTGATTAAGACTTTCCAAGTAATAGGAAGGAGGGAAGGAGACGGCAATCTATCAATATACGTGCCAACAGCACAACTACTGTGCTTTATTGGATGATGCACGACTGCCTAAGGCTTCTACCCAGACGATCATGCATTACCCCGCTCCTGGAGATCTAGAGGTGTGTAGCAGGGTCAGCCGTCCGGCATCTTAGATATATCTCTATCTATATCCCCCATCCGCTGCATGCTTTGTCGTCTTTCTTTTGAGGGAACATGGCCGACCTGATCAATATTCGGAGTCTGGCCAAAGAATGCGAAAATGGTCTGTCAGGCTTAGTCGAGGGATTTCGGGCAGCTAGCGAAGCCGTTAGGCAACTCCTCGTCGAGGAAGAGCTTCACGATGCAAATGATCGCTTCGAACAGTGGGTAGGTAATGTAGGAGCGTTGCAGCGCTCTTCATCTTCGGCATCCATCGAGAAGAGATTAGAACACAATCCATCGGTTAAGGGAGCTATCGCAAGGATTCTTGAGAGTCTGGGACGCACTATCAGGTCTGGTAAGCGGAGACGAACGAACAGCTGCAGGGCACTCTCAGCTAACGTCAATCACCCTCTAGCACGTGAAATTGTCAGTGGAAATCGCGAAGATCAGGTAGATTCATCAAGCAGTGACTCAGACCTCGATGGACCAGAAGCTTCAAACGCAAATGGATGCCAACACCGAGCTGGGCGATCCGAACTCCAAGAGACATTCTTGGCAATTCAAGACAGAATCGACAGCCTTTTCAGATCAGCCGCGTACATAAGAAAGCCAAACAAGAATTCCAGAAGCTATCGAGTTCGCAAAACCGAAGCCTTCTTCAACGTCACGGACAAACTGCGCGTAATCGACTCTTACCCCAAATTGAGACCACTGGACACATCCGCCTCGGCAACAGATAAGGCCTTACAATCCAAAGCCCAAGGAGATGTCCGAAAAGCATCTTTAGTAGCAACCTTGGGCGAAGCAAACGCTCGTAGGAGGCAATACTTCCTGTATTGTCGAGAACATAACGAGAGGCTCGGAGAGGTGTCAGATTCGGATGATGACGCATTGGATGAGAAGGGACCTGACGATGACACCAACCAACCCGACTTGACCGCAGGCGTCAACATCGCGAAATCAGAGCTCTCAAAGGTTTCTAAACCTTCTCTTCATGCTAAGACAGAAGCAACGAGGCTTTCAGCCAATGCGGCCCCGGAAGGATTCCTAAGCCCAGCTCGTCCCACGGCAGCGTTGTCTGTGGTCTCAATGACCACCTCAATTGCTGCAACCGTCGAGGGCAGTCTATCGTTTCCTCCTTTGCCACCAGAAGCTTTGAGACACGATAACTTCATATGCCCATACTGTTGGACAGTCATCGACTTTAAGACGTCCAGGGAAAATCACCGAAAGAGACATTGGAAGTACGTTCCCATACTATTCAACCACTGAAGACTTCATGCGCCTTCGGGAATCCTATGAATTGAATCTGCCGCTGATGAAACTCGTTGCAGAAAGCATATCATCATGGATCTTCAGCCTTACGTCTGCACTTTTCCGAATTGTACGCTGGAAACATACGCTTCCAAATCGGCTTGGTTTGACCACGAAATGTCCGTTCACCGCGTTACGTGGGCCTGTCCACTGTGTGCGAAAGGCTTTGCTACATCGAGCGACTTAGAGATGCATCTACTTGATAATCATTCAAGCGAAGTCTCTAACAACCAGATCTCCGCGGTACTGAGTCGAGCAAAGACGCGAGCCAACCCATCGAAAGCAACTGACTGCCCCTTCTGCGACGACGCGTGGGTTGGCGTGGATGACTCCATCAATCAGACGAAGCATTTCCGCGACCATCTCGGACAGCACTTGGTAGACCTAGCTCTGTTCTCTCTACCTAGGCCGACTACAGATGCTACCTCAGGCAAGTTCACAGGTTCCCTTGAAGAGATACAGCCCGCTGCGTGGCTTATCGAGCAGCCTGAAGAAACCATCTTGGACGTCAACATCAGAATTCGGGTCGTGTATGACAGAGGAGAGTACTACCGCCCCCGAAAACGGAAGCCATCCGACGAGACCTCAACAAGCAACAGGGCTCTGTCTGGAGAAGACGATCTCGACGTTGAAGATTTCATCGACCGTATTGCCACAGAGCTTGACGAAGCCAGGGTATCGTATCTCCTCGAACCGGAGAAGCTGTTCGTTCCACATGCGAAGTTCTCGCGAATATTCACTTTCAACCGAGTACGAAAACTCGTTCTGTCTCTCCCTTGCTTGAGAAGTGAGAGAAACCAGGAAGCTCTGGCGAGGGAGATCTACTACGGCCGTCCTGATGGTACCAAGGGGCCTGCGATCAAGCTTCTCGCCGTCCTTGTCGGCATCGGAAAGCATGGGGATTTTGGGAAGCATCTGTTCGACGGCGTCAGGGACAGTTGTTTGCCCCTCAAAAGGAATACTACGGATCAAGAAAGGTTTAATCTCCTTTGCCAAACGCATGGATCTCATCATTCTATCAACCAGTATGGGCGTCCGAGCATCCGCGAGGCGTTTTCGCGGTGGTCGTACACTCTCAGCGCCCCTTATATCAAGCGGGAACCATCACGCCACTGTCACTATGTACTCGATGCCGGTGACGTTTTCCCCATGGATATCAAGGACAAGGTCAAAGCAGAGGGCGACTCTGACAAGACGGCAACGGAGTCCAGGTCGGACGCAGACAATACCTACGGGGGCTTCAGCGAAGTCTATAAGGTGAAGATCCATGAAGGGCATTGTGATTTCGGAGATCATGGGGTTAGTATCTGCTTCACACCCCGCGAGGTATCGTGACTAACCGGCCAGTCCAGATTCGACATCCCCAAGGTTTTTTTGCTCTGAAGAAATTGACATCCCAAAATCGCTTGAGCTTCAACCTGGAACTATCCCCCCTTCTTTTCACAGGACAACAGTACAAGAAACAGCACCTCATTCAACTACTGGCTACATTCGAGGTCAACAACGCTGCAGGTGGACTGTCCACCTTTTACTTTTTGTTTGACTGGGCCGAGGGCAGTCTCACAAAGTTTTGGCAAAACAACCCCCAACTCGTCGGGGACAAGAGACACTGTCGTTGGATGGCCACGCAGTTTTACGAAATATGCGAAGCGCTTCGGTGCTTCCACAACGATAGCATGTCGGCATTCAGATCCTCGGAAGACAAAGATGTCCACGACACTCTTTACGGCAGGCATGGCGACATTAAACCAGGTTCGTACCGAAGCTTTGCTCGACGTATTTTACATTGCTAATCGATCGCAGGGAACTTCCTCTGGTTTCAAACGGCTAGCAGCCCCCCTGGCCTATTGGCTCTGTCTGATTTTGGGCTTGCACGATTGCACACAAAAGCTGCCAGCATGACACAGGATCCCAGAAATTTGGAGCGAAGCGCATCTTACCGGTGTCCCGAACTCGACTTGCCTTCAGGGCAGGTATCCCCTCGATCCGACATCTTCAGCCTTGGCTGCGTCTTCTTGGAATACGTGACTTGGTTCTTCCACGGCTACAACGTCATTAATCATGACTTTCCCAATGCGCGGCTGGAAAACGACATCTACGGTTTTGAGTCTGATACCTTCTTCTCCATCAGAAACCAACAGGCCTACATCAAGCCTGCCGTTCTGGCCTGGATCGAGCAACTGCAAAGGCGTCCTGATTGCTCCAGGTATTTATGGGATCTCCTGGATGTCATCAAAACCAAGATGTTGGACCCTGCGTCGTCATCAAGAATCTCAGCAAGTCAGCTGACGAAGAGGATGAAGGAGTTATTGAGGACATGTACGGAAACTCCTGATTATTATCTAGGGACTGTGCGGTCGTAGCGGTAGGTGATGGCTTCAATAGTGGGTGTTGCGTCCGATCTGATGCACGAAAGCTTTTGAGGATAAGCAACATTTCATTCCGCGGTGTGTTAGTCTGATTCACCCAGAAATTCATTTTCAAGGAGGCTTTCACGCGGGATGTCTCGCCCTTCGTCAAAGCTGATTAGTAGACGATCAAAGGTGAGTAGAAGCTGGCCAATCCATTGACGAGGGTAAGCGCCCGGCGGCCAATGCTATGCAAGTTTGCGAGGTCGCCTTGGTCTGTAGCGAATGACGTGCCGCTGCCAACATATGAAACTCCGTCTAGGCGAGGGCGCTTATTTTCAGACGTGGTAGAGAGTCCGGCGTTAAACATGTGCACCGGATCATGAGGTCGATGTATGCCCTCTTCTTATTCATCATTCATTTGATCTTGCATTGCTTCATCTTCAAAGTTAAACACCACCGAACTAGCAAGAGAGAAAGTTGCTACAGCAAATGATCGAGCAAGCAACCGACGCCAGTAATGGATATTCCATCAGAGACAAGAACATGGCTTGAGGCCGATTTGGACTATTTCAACTTCCAAGAGCGCAAATCCATGGTTATAAAGCTTCTTGAAGGTGACGCGGTAAGCAGACTCAAAGATTGGCTCGAACAACATCCCAGTGATTGACAGCAATAGCATATATCGGTGGCGGTTCTAGAAACTAAAGAACAATGGGATGATTGGTTTCATGAGGTACGGTCCCCTCGAAAACTGTTCATGCGGCAAATTTCTCACGAAGGCCTCATCAGACTGCGGGCTTCGCTAAAGGGGACGACTTTGAATCCGGACTCTACGTCATGTAGGTATGCAACCCGTGTGCAACTACGACTTGCTACTCATGAAAGATGCTAGTTTGTGTGGCCAACACCCCCCGATCTTCGACTATACGGCTCCTCCGAGCTATGTTCCATTCAAAAAGACCACCTGGCGGCGAATCGTGGAAAGATTCCACATTGATCGTGACATCAAGCGGACGATTGGAAGAGAGGTCGCTTATTTCTCTTCTTTACGACGACAGGACACGACGAAATATGAGACGAACATGTGTGAGTCCGTCATTGTTCACCTGTGAGGTGCTTCACGCTGACAGCCAACAGCGTTCACAGCCCGCATGGCTGCCTCCTTACCCAACGGCCTAGCCATGTCAACTACCTACATTCCCGAGTCACAAGTCACACTCGCGGTGGTGTTTGGCTGTACCGATCATCACATGCAAGACATACAACGCAGAATAGAGAACGCAGATGACCAAACCCATCACCCTCTGCTCATGTCCGGTATCTTTGCGGAACTAGAACGCCAAAGACTGACGAGCATTGTCGATGACCACTTGGACAACTTTGTTCCCAGATCCGACCTGTTTCAAACCACGCCCTTGAGTCTTCAATCTCCGGCGATGAATGATAAGGAGACGCACAAGTACCTGGCTCTCTGTCTGCAGAACCAAGAGCTCGTTGGGCATATTCGCGCCGTGAAAAGGCAACTGTCAAAGTTTCTTGCCGAGATTGACGACGTGTCATTGGAACTCGCAACATTCTTTCCAGGGGACTCTGAGAAGGGGCAAAGTTTGGCCAAGGTAGGTCTGAAGATGAAGAGGCGTGTGCAAGACATCATGCGAGAGTACGATGACAGGATTGATGATTGCAACATGATCATCAGCAACACTTCTCTGGCAATGCAGACGGTAAGCCCCGAGGGAGAACGTTGTCGAGCGGACGTAGTCTGACTTGCCTCGGTAACCAGGTGTGGAATCATATTGCGAGGGAGGACTCAGCAACCAACACCCGGATAGCAAAGGCAAATGCCGCCATTGCTTTGGCAGCCAAGAACGACAGCGCACAGATGAAGTCAATAGCGGTGTTGACCATGATCTACCTGCCTGTTTCTAGCGTGGCGGTGAGTTAATCAACCCCAGTCGATACGGCCGTCAAAGGTCCAGTGCTGACGTCTTCAGGCCATGTTCTCCATGGATATGTTCAACTGGGAGGCCGAGTCTACCGAATCCATCGTATCCAAACATATTTGGCTGTTCGTCGTTGTAGCGCTATGTTTGACTGCTGTCACGCTTCTTGTCTGGCATTTGGGTATCAGACGAGAGAAGAAGCGGGCCGAAAAGTCGAATTTGGCATTTCAGGAGCCAAATCGCCCAGGAAGTATTGTCTGAGGAAATGTTGTGAAAGAGTTCAACATCAGACCGGAGTCAGATGGCCGGTCCTGGAAGTGTCTTCATAGGCCGAAGAATACATGAGATCCCGGTACAGCGACAGTCAGGTGTATGTGGAAACGGCATAAGACTTGACCGTTATTCGTAGGCGCTTCACCTAAGAAGCTCAAAAAGAAGTTGGGTAGAGCGATGAACACACGCTCGGCGTCATTGTTTTGGCGCAATGTCATGCTGTTACTACCCTCCACATTGACAAGCTGAGAGCCGGGAGACAAGCGGTCATAGGCTGTGAGAAACCCAGGGCGATTGCGAAATAGAAACGAAGGAGGTGAAGGTGCGATGCTGGTTTCCCCATTCGGTTACATGCGTCGAGCTCGCGACGTTTGGCGGTCGTGGGCACCGCGAGGCCGATGAGGGTTAGTCTGGGGCGAAGTTGCGGGGTGGGTAAGGCGCGGCGGTTGGGTGATGGGCGAAGTCAGGCGCAATTTAAGCCACGTCCTCCAAGACTCCGGGCAGATCAACGAAAACGTTCGGACCCCATGACCAATTTTGTATAGGTATGCAGGCGAGTAGGCGAGTAGGTAGTTTTGTTCTGTAGGTGTGTGTGTGAGATGGCGGGATGTTTCAGGCTTCACCCGAATGAGGCACTCTACATAATCGCAATTGTTTATCAGCAAGAGTCGGTGTGGCTGAAAATAAATGGCGTGGCATTGCAGGGCTAACGCGAAGCGGTGTAGCCTTTGGCTAAGCATTTCTGCAGTCATCTGGGGTTCCTAGCCCGACTGGAAAAGCAACTTATACAGAACCTACCCCACGCAGATGAGAGGCTGTCAGTACTGCGTACTTTGTAACAGTGATTAGGTTAGGTGCTGATGTTGAGTGAGGTCGGCAGCAACGATTCTGGCGAAATGTGGGTGAAAAGAGGCAAAGAGCGACTCTGCAGGTTGCTTCACCTCGCGTTCACAAGGCCACGGCTGATAACGTCAGCAAGGTGACGTGAGTGCCGAGTGCAATTGCCCAGTGGCAGCGAAGAGATGGAACTCTGACTCTGCATCGGGAGCTGTGCATACGAACCTGACCAGGAAAGTACTGCTGCTAGTCCACTTGGGGGATAGGCGCACGTGAAGTGCATGCCAGGCCAGTGAAAATTACCACCTTGCACTCCAGCCTTCCCTGGCTGGGGAGCTATGCTACTGGGATGGGGCTGCTGAAAAGGGGGCTCTCAATGGGTGCTTGCCAGAACTGGAGCCACAGCCGCGACAGACTCTTTCCTGTGACTTGTTTGCGCCTTGCCTGCCTTTGCTGACGCCTTGGGCGAAGGCCTGCGCCCGATTGATGAAGGTTGAGGGCAGGTGCGAGGCCCCTGGTGTACCTACGATGATTATGTGGTACAATGCGAGCTTCTCACGTACGTACTATGTAGTATTTATCCTGCCTACGGAGTAGCTGCCTTACCATACCTAGTACTGACCAATAGCAAGATACCTAGGTAGGTAAGGCACAATAAGTACCTAAAGGTAAGGTGCCTTAGGTAATTACCAGCTGTGTCAACTGTGAAATTGATCTCCGGGCTGTCCCCCCCGCCGTACTTCCCTACTCATGCCCTACCTAGGTACAGCCTACGCGACACCACAGCCATGTCGCGAAAGTGGACTGGAAGCTTACCGACGATGCTCAACCCCAGCACGCGGCATAGGTAGTCGGGGTCACGCCCCGCGGCCCCCGCTGTCTCCTTTCCAAGTCAGCCTGACCCATGCTGCTTTTTTTCCGTCTTCCATTTGTGTCTCGATCCCGCGATCCCGATGTCACCTACTGATTACCTTCCTACACGTACCGCTCACTGTAGCCGGTACTCGGTGCGCATCGTAGGAAACATGGTTTCGACGGCGTGTTTTGCTTGGAGACGTCCGCTCGCGCTGGCTCGTGCTTCCAGGTGACACGCCAAACGCACCAGCTTTGTCATTGTCGACTCAGTCGCGGAATTGTGGCTTGGATCGTTGTTGGTTGCGAAGCAATTGGCGGTGGAGGCAACGTCAAGGACAATACAAACCGATGTGAATTCTCTTTCATCTTGTCTGGCCCCATCCCTTGACCCCTCCCATCCCGTTTCCATCTTGGCTTCCATGTTTCCTCGAGCCTTGGTCTAAGCATGGTAACACCCGTAAACACTACTTGTATGCGGTAGGCTATCCGTACACTACCGGGAATTGCCTTTTCCACCCGTGTTTCCACCTCAACTATTCTCACACAACCCAAACTTAGCTACTTTAAACCTTCCCCGACCCTGCTCCTCTTCCTCGGGCCCTCACTAACGACCCCTTCACTGTCCTGCTTCCCAACTTGTTGTAATGACTACCTAATTTTCACTCCTAATATCCATCATTGACCCATTGTTACCTTGTTCGTTACCTTGCTCGGTAGTGCCATCGACCTCGCACCGCAAGGGCCCTCACGTCAGCGACAAATCGTCGAAGCACCATTTTCGAAGTGGCCATCCATAACGCCCCTCGCGTCAGACACAACATTGTGATCCAAGGCTGCGTTTCAACCCTCTCGGCTTGGTGGCAAGCTGTTGCTGAGGAACCTTCCCTCACTGCCGGTGCTTTGCGGCGTGTTGCCAGTTCGACATCGCTCGCTTTTCTGCTAGTAGGCTGTCCTTTGCGACTTTCCTCTCGCACGTACCTGGCACTGACACTGACCCTCGAAGAATGACAGCCTTCAATACCGAATACCTCCTGAAGAGAACCCTATTGCCGTGAGCTTGTCTACCAACGCCCCGCCACCGCCGACATGCTTCCATCCTCCGAAGATGCCGACCCAGAATCCCGATCCTCCTCCTCCCTCGAAGAGTACGATCTCGACACCGAGCACAAGGAGCCTCTGCTACCCGATTCCGTTCCAACGTCACGCGTGCGAAGAAAAGGTTCCCTCTTTCAATGGCTCAAGGGCAGACCTCGCGCCTTGCTGAGATCCTTCCGGCGCCAACCGCGATCACTCCCGCGCCTGCTGCTGAGGTACACCGTCCTCTTCGTGGTCTTCGTTTTTCTCGCGACACCGATATTATTCCCCTCGTACACACGCCATCCTCAGCACTACAAAGACCTGCGGAAACGATGCCTCGTTTCCGACAGTCTGGCCGGCTGCGCCAACACCCATAACGAAAAAGTATTCATCGCCGTAAGCCTCTTCGACCCGGACGGCAAAATCGTGGGGGGAGAATGGGCAAAGAACGTGCTGGACTTGATACACGTGATTGGGGAAGACAATGTGTTCCTAAGCATCTACGAAAACGACAGTGGGGACGCGGGCGCTGCTGCTTTGGACGAGTTCAAGAAGAACGTGCCTTGCAAGCACAAGATCGTCATAGACGGTCACGTCGACTACAACCTCTTCCCCCATCTGACCATGCCCGACGGCACTCAGCGACTGAAGCGCCTGGCGTACCTCTCCGAAATGCGCAATCGAGCGCTGTACCCTCTCGACCAGTTCGACCCCGATACCGGCGTTGTCGAGTACGACAAGATCCTGTTCCTCAACGACGCCTTGTTCGCCCCCGTCGATGCCGCCCACCTGCTCTTCAGCACCAACATGGGCGACGACGGCCGCACCCACTACCTTTCGACTTGCTCGGTGGACTTTGACTGGAACCCCTTCACCATGTACGATCTCTACGCGCAGCGAGACGCCGAGGGCTACTCCAACGGCATACCCATCTTCCCCTACTTCACGGCGTCCGGCAAGGGCATCTCCCGCAAGGCCATGGTCTCGCAGTCGGACGCGGTTCCCGTCAAGGGTTGCTGGGGCGGCATGGTAGCCATGCAAGCCAAGTGGGTGCAGAACCTGAACAAAGAGCTGCCGACCAAGGACTGGCAAGCCGTCGCGCACCATGTCATCAACCCGGACCACCCCCACAACGTGACGGCGCCGGTACGGTTCCGATACGAGCCCGAGGTCTACTTTGACGCATGCGAGTGCTGTCTGTTCCTGGCCGACGTGGCGACGGTGGCGAACAAGGCGGGAGAGACGGACACTGGGGTGTTTGTCAACCCCTACGTGCGGGTGGCGTACAGGAAGCGGACGCAGCGCTGGGAGAGATTCATCCGACACTGGGAGAGGCTGTTCGCGCTGCCCCAGAGCATCATTACGCACTTTTCGCGATTCCCGACGCCCAACCCCCACCGGGAAGTTGTCGAGGGCCAGACGTTCGGGGAGGAAATCTATCAGCGGAGGGAGGGCTGGAAGATGGTGGAGAGGACGGGCCGCAACGGTATGTTTTGCGGCGTGCGCGAGATGCAGCTCATCAAGGAGGGGCCCCGTGTAGGCAAAAACTGGGAGAACTGGTTCGACATTCCGTGGGCGGAACAGCAGTACCACTTTCCCATCTAATCGGGCGGACCAGGACCAAGATTTGCGTGTCATGACGGCGTACGGGCTAGGGTGCTTTTTTTTCCTGTCAAGGACAATGCGATTTTCTCGGTCGGCGGGGCCGAGGCCGGTGTTCAAGAGGCATGGTTTTCAAAAGGGTGCATTTGGATCGGGGGTTGGGTTGGTTCAACCGCACACGGGAGAAACCCGTTGCGTATATTCCACGATACCACTTTCGTTTTTCTGCTGTCAAACATGCACGTTTTCTTGACATCCTCATGCGTCTGACTGTCGTGTCTGAATACCACACCATTGATCCTTCGTACTGGTCTTTCTAAGAGTCGGCGAGGAGGAAAAGAGCGGCAGCCATCAAAAGGGGCTCTCGTCACAAGCGACATACAACAGGGGCGACCAACGCGAAGTCTCGTCGCCAAAAAACTCTGCATTAAATCGGCGTTGAAGACTTCTTCGTCATGACATGGATGCGCGTACACTAAGGCCTCCCCGGCCTCGGTGGGTGGGGTTCCCGTTTACACACGCAGTTCCTCACCGTCTCATACGATGCCAATCCAAACGGCCAATGGCAAAAAAACCGACAGTTCCCTCCCGCGATACCCGACGCTTGAATCCCCCAAAGACCAGGGATGCGTATAAAAACAAAACTAGTACCCTGACCCGCGCGCGCTCAACAACAACAAAGGTGGTATCTCATCAGAGGAAAACACACGATAGACCCCGCAGAAACATGACCTGTGTGTGTGAGGTTGTGTGTGTGTGTGTGTGTGTGTATGTGCCGGACTTTGAACATAGTTCGAGGGGATCTTAGGCAGTGGCAGCGGCCTTGGCCTTTGCGGTCTTGGGCTTCGTCTGCTAGAGAAACGTCAGACGCGTTCTAGAGGTGGTGAAGCAGGGGTTGAACGTACCTTCTTGCCGGCCTTGACGGCGCCTGCGGCCTTTGTCTCTGCCTTCTTGGCTACGGCCTTGGCCTGGACGTCGTTAGTGGGCATGTTCGGAGCGGAAAGGTCCCGGACGCGATGGGGCAAGGCTGAACATGGGCTGGGGACATATGGCTTGACACAGGACGCGTCTTAATTTCCTCAAAGGGGGTTACATGGCGCACAAAACATTTCCAAAAAACCAGCAGAATGGCTCTCGGTTAAGAACGTACCTTGGTCGCAACAGTAGGCTCCTTCTTCGCGTTGGCGGCCTTCTTCTTGGTGATGCCGACGGGCTTCGCGCCCTTGGCGGCAGCAGTGGAAGTCGTCTTGGGCTTGGAGGCGGTGGTGCTCGTCTTGCGGACGGGGGCGGTGTCGACGACGGGGAAGACGCGCGGCTTGGAGTTGCCGGTCTGAGAGCGGGTGCCTTCGCGAGCCATTTTTGTGTATGGACTGAGAAAATTTGTTAGTCGACAGCGTAGAGAAGCTTGACGCGACCGGGAAAATGGCAGTGCGATTCAAGGCGAGAAAGGGGAGAGGATGCGCGACAGGAAGAGAGGTGACGGACGGAGAGGGGGCGAGGATGGCGCGACAGAAACGGAAATGGGGGCTGGGTTTTGCAAGCTTACGGTCTGTGGAAGTCGCGTGGTTGGAGAAGGGGAAATGGGTTCCGAAGCTGCAGAGACGAGTTATGTGACTTGTTTGGAGAAGAGCGAGGATGCGCGACAAGAATCTCAAGTGTCGTGAGGTGATGTTGTTGTTGTTGTGAAGAAGACGAGAGGGACTGGAGGGGACGTGGTTTTTGCTCGAGGGGTGGGAAGACTCTGGTACCTTGCCCACCTACCCACGGTACGGGGATAAGGTACTGCGTCACGTACCTAATATCGCGGGCCACGTCCAGTACTCAGTGCTCAGTGCTGGAGAGGGAGACGAAACAAAAAGAGCTACCTCACCTTACCTTAGGTAATCGACAGGGTCGAGAGTCACGAGGGGAAAATAAGGATAGTATCCGTATTCTTCAAGGCACTTACTACCTGATGCGTAGGTACGGAGCACACTGAAATCTCTTGGCTGACCACCACCTAGGTACCCACTGCCCACTGCCCGCTACTCAAGACACCCAAGTGCAAGATATATTGCACCTCCCTCCATGCCCCCGGGGTCTGGGTGAAGGTTTTGTTTTCTTTGGCGGATACTCGGTACGCAGAAATCTTTTTTTTTCATTTCTTTATGACAATGTGATTATTTTTATTGTGCAGAAAAAGACTCTGAGAGAAAACACGAGGAAGAAACAGACGCGTGAGGAAGTAATGGCAATGAAGCCCGACGCTGACGCGGCGCATACCCAAGGTGCCTTAGGTGCCTTATCTACCTGCCTACCTACCTAAGGTAAGGAGAGCGCCTAGGTACGATGATTGATTCCTTCCGTCAAAGTTTTCCCACGTGTTGGCATCATCTGTCCAGTAGGTATCTAGACGTGCCTCGTGTCCAAGTCCCTCCTTCCAACACACAAAGCAGTAGTAATCAAGGTAGGCTTATCTCCCTACGGATTAAGGTACTAACCTTCTTGCCCTACCTAGGTACCCACCTATTTTTTTTTTATTCAGGGCAACTGTCGGCCATGAGCCAAGGTAGGTAGATGCCTTCTCTCATCAAAAGGGTTGCGCGTTTTTTCCAGACCAAGCAGGCACGAAAAGGCAGTCGCTCCCCAAACAATACAAACCCCCACGGAGACGGTTGGGCAGACATTGCGCCCTTATTTCACTACCACCAAGGCACCGCCACAAACTACCTCTGTAGGTAGGCAGGCACTAGGTAGGCACGCACCTTACCTTGGTATGAATAAAAACTTGCCTCACTCAGTTAATCCTCAACGAAGTTGATTACCAAGTAATTACCTAGGTAGTCAGGCATAAGCATCTTGCTAATTCATCACCTTGCCTCTGTTTTCCCTGCGAGTTGCTTCGTCCACTTTCGCACATCGCCGTTTTTCCTTTCATCACCGTATTCCATGTTTGCGACCGCCCCAGCAGCAGCAGCAGGAGGCAAGGCAGGAGGACGATAAGCCATGTTCCATATTTCCATGCGATGATGTCCTCGTACCTCACTTTCGATCCATGGCATGCACTCTGACATACATCCGTCCTCCTCGTTTGTTCCCGTGCACGAACTACACTACGCGCCATCGTTGCAAGACAAACGCGGCACGCGACGTCTGCTGCCCAGTTGTCGGCTGATAAGGTAGCCTTAGCCCCGGATGCTGATTTCGTCGACCTGAACTGGGCAGTGCTGGCCAAGGGTTGCGCATGACCACGAGCCATCCATCAAACGGCCTCTGTGAAGCCGTCCGGCAAAATGAGCCCCATGTTGCTTTCCCACACATTCCTTCATGCACACCTTGTTCCGAACGGGGCATCGCTCATTCCCTAGTACTGCGTAGTCTCATTCTATCCTGCTATGGAAATACTACATCTCGCCGTGGCCAGCTTTCGTCCTTTCCAACTTGGCAAATCTAGAAAGCCCCCTTTGCATCCATCTTGGCCAGTTTTGCTTGAACCTTCTTGTGGGATTTCCAGAAGGCCTCGAGAGTCTTCTCGACCCTCTTGAGACGATCTCTGGCCCTCTCCTCTTGCGCGATAACAGCCGCTTCGTTCACTCCGAAATGCTGCAGCTCATCTTCAAGCAGACCGATGCGTCCTTGGGCTTCCATGTGAGGCTGGAAGCCCAGCATTCCACTCAGGTCGCATCCCCAAGTGTCTCGTCTGTTGCAAATGGCCTCAACCTCGGACCACCGAGTTTGCACATTGGCCTTCAGTGTGACCAGACGCGAGGCGCACTGGTGCTGTGTTATCGCCGCCCTGACTGTGTATCTTGGTCAGCATACATCAACCCGTTATTCCACAGCTTCAACGTCACTCACCTTCAGTCACACTCTTTTGCAGCCTCCCATACGCCTCATCGAGCATCTCGGCCTGCTTCTGCAGAGCGTCAATCGATGCCTGAACATCTGCCGGGCTAGGTGTAGACCCGAACGAGAAGAGGCCGAATAGCCTCCGCCACCACGACGAGCGCCGCGGCATCAGCTGCTCGCCTTCCACTTCTGGAATAAGCCGCTGCTTCTCATCCAGGAATTCGCCCTTCTTCTCGTCGCCGCAGAGCGTTGCCTCGTCCGAAAAGCTGCTGGCCGACGACATGTAGACCTTGGCGTCTTTACCTCTGCCGAGGCAGATCTGGCTGGCCTCGACAGCCCCTGACACCCGCTTTTTCAGGCTTCTCTCGTCGCCGTCTTCCAAAGACGCCGTTTCCAACCAGCTCAGCAGATCGGCGTGCCAGGCAATGGCGCTCTTGACACCCTCGTTCAGCCGGTCGATTTGCTTCGCTTCACACTGCGGCCCATCGAGAATCAAGTCACGACCATACGTCCAACGGCTCTTCCGGTAAGCCCTGTTGCCTTTACGCAACATCTTGGTGGCCTTCTCCATCGGTTGAGTCGCATGCTTTATGCTACGGCGCGATTTCAATTCCGGCATGAGCTATATGCCAGTCAGTTTGTCCTTTTGTCAACAAGCAAAAGCCCTCGTGAAGGGCCAGGCCGCAACCGCGATGCTCACCAGCTCATTTTTGAGACGAAAGCTGCTTGCAGCCGTCTCGGCAGTCCTATCCGCCATGTCGGTAGCCAACCAGCACCAATTGTCGATGCCCCATTTTCCGTCAGACCGGGTTTCGTTGCCGATCACAAAGGAGTACCGCAGCATGTGCTTCCACTCCAGAATGCCCCCGTCAGCAGCGGGGGCTGACTGCAGCTTCTGGATGGCGTCGCTGCAGGCCTGAAACGTCGTTTGAAAGACGACTCTCGCTTGGTCCAAGTCGTCGCAAGACATGGTGTCATGCCAGAATTGGATCTTATCAACAAAGGAAAGGGGGTCAGCTTCGGGCCTCTGGGGTGATCAAGGCTTCTCAAGGAGAGAAGGTCGCATGGCTTGTTTACCTGGAATGACCGAAGCCGTGTCTGTTCGCCGAAATTCGACGTCATGCGCTTGGGAACACTGATGGTCCAATCTGCGAGGCATTTGCGGCTTTCGTCCAGGAGGAGAAATCTCTTGAGCGAAGCGGCACATTCTTGCAGTTTTCGAACGTCGGTGAAATAGTTCACCTTCAGGGCGAAGTTGAGCTTCTCTCCCTCGGCCATGTTTCGATTGGGCTTCGGCGAAAGTGCCAAAGTCTGAGCTTGGTTGGGAATGACGAGGAAGAAGGGGAAGAGCAGAACACAAGGAGGAGGATGGAGGATGGAGGATGGAGGATGGAGGATGGAGGAGGCAGTCGGCGTTTTAAGGGAAAGGGTTGGCTGCTACCCGGATGAGCCAGTCTCCAAGTGTAGCATGGCATGTTCCAGACGACAGTTGTACGCCTCTGGAGCCATTCGATATCAAGATTCCCGCCTGCAGCATGTGGGCGCAGGCCTGACCTCAGGAGCAAAAGTATCGTTGTTGAAGTACCAAGCACCTGGATGAATACGAGGCCGCCCACGGGCTCATGAATGGGGACGAAGCTGAATCCTTCATGTTGTATCTTACAGTAGGTAGCACTCGTAGATGAACCAATATGAACCACCAGCAGGCTGCGCTCTGACTTGGCCATCACATATTCCTCAGTGAAATAAGCCACCACGGAAAGCTGGCTGCCAGACTCGTGAGGACCTGGACACGGCGCATGCTCTTGGCCAGTCAATTGGCCCTATTTTCCTCTTCTCGCCTCCAGGCTGCGGCGAACCTCCATTGTATGTATGCGCCGACGACAGCAACGCCCTGCGCAGCCACGCAGCTGGTAAACGCCCATCCAACCCCGATGGCATTGACCATGGGCAAGACGAAGCTCGTTCCCCCCGCGGCGAAGAGACACCGCGCCAGGTTTAAGCTCGCGCTCGCGGCGGCGCTCCGGTCCGTGAAGGTGTCCACGAGGTAGGTCATAACCAGTGACTGGGTCGAGACGGCCGTCCATCCCGTCACGAAGGTGGACGCGATGGGCACGGCGATGTGGACCTTCCCGGAAAACTGTATCGTCCAGCCGAATATGGCAATAGAGCAGCACTGGAGAAGAGCGAAAATGGGAACTAGCCGAAGCCTGGCCTTTTCGATGGGGAAGTCGGGTTCCGTCAGGTTGGCGACATCGTCGTTTCCGCCGGCTTCGACTCGCGCCGCGTCCTCGTCGAACCGGGCTTTCACACGCCGGTAATCGGCATCTAGAACCTTGCCCGTGGAAAACGTCAAGCCAATGTGAGCGTCCGATAAGCCGTAGGATGTCTTGAAAAGAGTGGACATGGCGGTGATGCTCATCTGCCATACGGCGTAGTATATGGCCAGAAAGACCATGATTGGCGCAGCACGCCTACTCAAGAGAATTCGGATAGGACCCGTGACGTCGATAGGCTTTGCAAGTGGCGGTTCAGTGGGGTCTGGTTCAGCGACGCCCTTCACCCGTGTGGTCTTTTGATAGACGGAGAGGGGATGTCTGGCGATAAAGCTGGGAGGCGTCCTGGACCCATTGCCCACTAGAGACCGCAGAGTTTCGGGCAGGAAGAGTATCAAGAAGAGAAGAAACACGCCGCAGTAGATCGTCAAGAACCAAAAGATGCTCCTCCACCCCAGAGAGCCTGTCAGCGCGCCCCCAATGACTGGTCCTACGACGACGGGCATCAGCAGTCCGGCTTGGAAGATGCCCATGTATCCCCCACGCTCTTCCCGAGTGGTCACGTCGCCAATAACACCAGATCCAATGGCTATGGCCGCAGCACTTCCCGAACTCTGAACGCATCGCAGTACGAGCAAGATGGCAAAGTTTTTGCTTTCTGCGAGACCGATGCATGCTCCGACGAATACAAGAGACGTCAGGCAATATGCGACCCTTCGGCCTCTCACATCAGATAAGGGGCCCCATAAGCTGGGAGCGATACCTTGGAAGATGAGGTACGCAGTGACGGTAAGGTTGATGAGCTCGACGGAGGCGTCGAGGTCGTCGGCGATGGTAGGAATGGCCGGGTAGTAAATGTTGGACGCAAAGCCGGAGACTGTTCCTGATTAGCCTGAACAAGTGGCTGGAACTCTAACCTGTGATCTACACGTAGCTGCAGTTGAGACGATGAGGACGATCAACGCCTTTTGTCGTCTGTCGAAGATGCTGTAAGGTGGTAAGGGTGATGGCGGGCAGATGTTGCTGTTTTCCGATGCCATTTGTGTGATGGGGCAAGATTATTCTGCAATCTGTCCTGAAGAAGCACTTGTTAATTGTCGAATGAACGATCTCGTGCTCTACACTTACACAAGCTGCCGCGAGAAGAACTTATATGGACAACGCCAGCTGTTCGTGCCGGATGGGGCAACGGCGACGGAGCGGACGTCAGGGTCGGAGTCGGAGTTGAAGCCCCGCAATTGACGGAGTTGAAGCCTCAACTCCGGAGGGCCCCGATGATGCGTTCGTTATCCTCGAAACGGAGGTCTCGTGTATTGTATTGAACTTGACGGGCATCTTTGCGTTCTTTACCAAAGATGAAATCATATGCCAATCAAGCATGGTATACTATCTCGTGGTACATCACGCCCCATGAAATCATCCGCCGTGCGTGCAGCTCGTGACTGCGTACATCATGGTACCGTATTCGTCAAGATCCTCCAGCCAGATATCGACGCGTTCACGCCTCCTGGCGACGTCGGCTTCGCAGAGGCCCCGCGGAATCGGCCAAAGCTCATCGATGCAAAGACCTCCGTCGTTCCATGTCGCCAAGTGCCTGTTGTACCTGACCTCCCATTCGCGACGCTGCCCTGCTTCCCACAGCGCCTTGCTCCCGGGCGCCAGCAGTCCTCGCAGTTCGGTGGCGAGGTGGCTGGGAAGTCCGTCGTGCCTCAAAAGAGCGCTGTCAAACATGCACATGGTGTAGAGCGTTCTCCGTTTTGTTTCGGCCGCGATCCAGGCCTCCCATGCCGGCCGGGAGCCGTGCTGCTCTGCAGAGCACATCAGCCCCCTCCGGGACGACGCGCTGGCGAGTTCTTGGGCATCCATCATGGCCTGTCGAAGGTAAGAGTAGTATTCGCGACCAAGGCGGAAGAAGATGACCATGGCATAGATGAGATGTGCCTGGAAGGCCGCCAGCAGAGTCATGTCGTCGAACGAGGCCCGTTGGCCAAAGAGCTTGGTCATCTCTCGTTGCAGCACCTCTGCCACGACGGCCTCGCTGCCCCGAAGCGGCTTGTCGCACATGCGGATGACTGACAGACAAGTTGACAATGGCAGACTGGATGCCAGGGCCAGCTGCGACCAGTGGACAAAGGGCGGGACTTTGTGGCCGCGAATTGCAACGCTGGCATACGAGTTGAGCATGCGATGGATAAAGTCAGCCACGCTTGGAGAATACTCTTTGGGAGTCTGTCCCGGCAGCGGGACGAAGTTGTTGAGCCATCGATTCGCGATGTCGTCGGCATTGATGGGGCAAGTAAGGTCCATGTTGGAAAAGTCGAGTTCATCGCCAGACGGGCCAAGCCCGAGTGTGGCGTCGGCGGCCGGAGTTGAGGCGGATGAGAGCCGGGGATCAATAACGGACAAGGGAACTTGCTCCGTGAGAGGCCTGGGCGTTGCGATAGGGGCGGCGGCGTCGTCGTCGTCGACATCGGCCGAGGATGGTGGCCTCGCGGCTGGGTATCCGGCATGCCCCGTAAAGCCACATGCATCGTGGTCATGCTCTGGTGATGGTAGCAAGTCCCGAGGGGGTGTGGCAACTGTTGTGTGCCGCGAACTAGTACTGGGTGTTGCCTCAGTTCCGATACCCAGGCGCTTCGCCTCACGTCGAGGTGACGATGGCTGACCTTGCTGCAAGGAACATGGCAGACCCCGGAGCTCGCACCGGCCGCAACCACCCTGTTTGCGGTCGCACTTTGCTTTTGCCGTAGCGCATCGGTAACAGGCTTTCTGACGAGATGTTGAGTATCTCATGGAATGCATGGTAATATGGTATGAAGACTCCAGTCTTGCATGCCCGCATGCGAAGACGGCCTAGGTACGAGACTTAACGTAGACCGAGGACGAATAAGAGCCAGGACCGGGCCGGCGTTTCGTGCGAGTCGTAATGGTGGCCGGAGAAGCTGGGAGGTCTCGTCTGGCATAGTCACAGTCTCATCAGGGAGTTGGACCATGGAGTTGAGGTCCGACGACCCCCGCTAACTCGCTGGCCCACCCGAGGCCAGTCCGGGCGGATGCGGGGAAACGATGTGTTACGTAACTGTCTGAGAAAACAATATTACATAATCAAATCATGAAAACGATGCGTTACATCTGGGAAATATCAAGGGCAGAGGCGTTTGGATCACAGTTGGGCAACAGGTCCCTGATCGGTTGAAATATTGGTCATTAAACAGTTACACAGATTCGAAAAAGACATGTCAAACTTTGCGTTCACCACATCTTCTCCCAGGTTCTCCTGAGCATGGACATCTCAGCCAGTCTCGCCCTCTCCACCTCCTCGATACCACCCTCTTCCCAGTGTCGGCACTCGGCATCGACCTCGGTCTTTCCGCTGACGAGGTCGGCCTCCTTTGGCTGGACGAACCTGGTCTTCTTCAGGACCTTCCAGATGACGAACGTGAAGATGCCAAAGATGAGTCCGAAGTAAGACGTGATGAAGCCACGGACGCTAAAGGGGTAAAAGTTGTCGAAGCCGACAAAGATGAGGGCGAGAACACCGAGAACCAGGGCAAGAGCAGGGAACCAAGGGGTGAGAGGCGCAAGGTAGGGCAGCGTCTCGGGCGGGAAGTTCTGGGCGACGCGGGCGCGGTAGAAACCCATGTAGGTGACGAGCATAAAGGTGTAGGTCATGATGAGGGCCGTGGTGGTGAGGTCGACGAACCAGAAGAAGACGTCGACAGCCGCGTTGGAAGACACGAGGAAGGTGATGCAGGAGATGAGGGTGACGACGAGGACCGAGTAGATGGGAACGCCGGCGCTGGTGCACTTGAGGAGGAACCTGGGAGCCTGGCCGTCACGCGCGAGGCCGTACAGCGTCCTCGAGGTGGAGTAGAGGTATGCGTTTCCGCAGGACCATCCCGACAGCAGGATGAAGGCGTTGACGATGTCGGGGAGAGCCTTGATGTGGAGGTTCTTGATGCCGACGACCCAAGGGCTGGCACCCGCGCCAGGTTCGCCGTTCTCGATGGCGCCCAGCAGACCCGGGTCGCGGGAGCTGCAGATGATGCCGACGCAGAGAACGCCGACGACGTAGAAGCCCACCAGGCGGTAGAAGATGAGCTTGGCCACGCGCGGGATGGTGCGACGGGGGTTCTGGATCTCACCGGCGGCGAGGGCAATCATGTCGGGGCCGGCAATGGTGAAGGCGGCGTAGATGACGACCTTCCACCAGCCCAGGAACCGTCCCGTGTCCCCCTCGACAAAGTAGGCGTGGATGTAGTTTCCGTCGCCCCAGTTGCGGAAGCCGTACGCATCGCCCGCCGGGTTGCCGCCGGACATGGTGACGAGGGTGAGGAGACAGAGGCCGATGAGCAGCACGACCTTTGTGGACGCCATGATGAACTCGGATTCGCCATAGTACTTGACGGCGATGAGGTTCACGGCCACACACGAGACCATGGCGACGGCGATCCAAGCAGCGGGGTTGATGTCGGCGTTCCAATGCTGTATGACGGTCGCGACGGCGCTGTATTCCGTACACACGAGCATGAGACCGGCGAAGAAGTACGTCCATCCCATGGCGAAGCCGAGGGCGGGGTCGACGAAGCGAGAGGCGAGTTCGAAGATGGTGCCGCGGATGGGCAGGTAGGCGCACATTTCGGCGACGGACAGGTTGAGCGGCCAGATGAAGAGGAGACCCCAAAAGGTGTAGCCGAGGACGAGCGAGAGCGGACCGGCCTTGGAGAGAACACCACCAATACCGACCTATCGTGAGTCCATCGTCAGCAGCCATCCCACGATGTAGACGTCTTCAGACGCAGGTCACTTACCCACAGTCCGGTACCGATGGAACCGCCAATAGCCATGAGCTGGACGTGACGAGGACTCAGGCCTCGCTTCGTCTCTCCATACTGTTGCGCCACGGCGGCGCCGTTTCCTGAGACGACCTGGCCGAGTTTGTTGCTGCTGGTGCTGTCGGCACGGGAGAGACCGACAGTCTTTTCATCCATACCGGCAGCCATGGCAGCGGCAGGTGATGGCGTTGAGATGGAACGGGATCAGATGCGACAAGTTACAACAGAACCCTATGTCGTCGTCCAGTGACGATGTGCGGTGACCGATAAGAGCCTTGCTCTTTTTCTGCAAGGTCGGCAACTGTTGCTCAGAACGCCGATAGGATCGCTTGGCTTGGGATAGTGAGAGAAAACCGATGAGTCCCCGAGGGCGGAAGGGCGAGCGTACGGTCATCTATTTCTACCAGGTGATAGAAGCCCGACATCCGTTCGTGGGTCTCTGGTTGACCGTCCATACAGCGTACACCATCCGTACATCCAGACGCATCCGCGGCCACCTTACCCATCCCGGCTAGCAGCGACAACCTTTATTATCTGACATCTCCCGGTTCATGGGGCGAGGGAGGTGTGCTAGTGTGCGCTGCCGCAAGGTGAGAGCAGTGATACTGCGTATGTAACTTACTCGGGTCATGGAATCGATAGACAAGACACCAAATCTACGTTGGCTCGTATTGTAGTGCCAAATGGGCCCCGCAGAGATAAGCAAAGTGTCTGGCAATATGAATGGGTGGCAGCTATTTGGGACGATCAATGGTGGGCGCGGGGGGAGGGAATCCTTGTCTGGGTAACGTCAGAGCGGGCGATACCAACGATAACGGACTGGAGGCTCTCTTCTGGAGAGGCGTTATCATGCCTTGGTATTTGTTCGGTGGCACTTGTGTTGGTCCCGAGCATCATCGAATCGGCCTTCACGTATCCATCGTTTGTGCGTTGTACGCATATAAGGTAATAGAGTTACGCCTGGTCGCCTCTAGACGTTCCCACTGCGGGCTCGATTGGGTCCACCGATGAAGAGATGTCGCTGATGATTTCCGTAGAACCTTTGTGGTACGGATACAGATCAGGGCGTCGTGGGCGTCAAGGGATCTGGCCACGCGGGTTGGCGGGTGGAAACGGGAGTATCACCTCAAGCTTTGGGGTAAGACGATCAGTAAAGACGATCAGCAATGGCTCCAACAGATAACAGCCACTGATTGATCCGAGAGAGGAGCCGCGACGAAGCAGGGAACTCGGCGAATTCCCCGCCGGCGGCGTGGTCTGTCTGGAGCAGCCCCGTCAGTCTCCACGCAGACAAGCATCGCTCGCAGGTCTCGGCTCGCAGCTCTGTAAAAGTCGAGAGCAGGCCTGAGTCTTGCTAACATTGAGGACTTCGTCTTCGCTCGAGGAGCAATAACAATCAATGCCTTGGTAGTTTGACCTACTGTACAGGCCAGCAACCGGATCACAGAAAGCGGATAGAAGCCCGACAAGCCCAACCCAGCTCTGGTTCGGCATGGATGTCGTGACTGACTCGCTGGCTGCAGCTTTGCTTGGGCGCAAAATCGCAAACGCCCTGAGCTGAGCTGACCTTGACGGAGAGACGATGCTCGTGAAGCCAGCCAAGCCTCCGGAGCAGATGAGTCTTGACCGAAAAGACTGGTTCGCCCGGCACTAGAGAGCATGACTGCCATCAAATCGAAGGCGTCTGTCGACATGCCAAGCAGCACACTTCCAGAACGATGGCAATCAGGCGACAGTGGAGTGGTTTCAGTCGTTCAGAGCCACTTTGAAAGGACCCTGGCACCTGGCATCCGGGGAATTGGCCATCACCGCGTGGGAATTGATTGAACTCCTCTTCTTCTTTTTTTCGAACCCTCTTCTTATTACGTACTTGACGTTTTCTAGCGTTTGGTTCGGGCGGCGGCCATGTCGACCAGATAGGAGCCAGACCGAGAGGGGCGTCATCGGCTGCCGGTCGATTCGCTCCAGAGATGAGCTGCTGACTGGGACATGGAGACAATGACAGACTGGAACCCCGCCCGTGAACAGGCGAGGCCGGGAGACGAAGACAGGAGGCACATGGAGAGTTGATGAACGAGATCTGAAGGCTTTGGTGAGAGGAACAGAAGCCATGTACCAATTGATGTCGTGCTGCATGTTCGGCCATCTACTTACTGTATGTCGGGTCGTACCTTGGCATTGAGACCACCAAAGGCGGACCGAGTATGACGAGTTAGGTATCAATAAAACGACAGTCGGTGTCACTGCTGAGCTACCATCTCATCCGAGGGCCTGGCGGTGCGACCAAGTCAAGCCTCAAGGTGGCGAGCCGGGAACGAGTCCCGGTCTGGATGTAGAACGAGCCGGCAGCATTCCGGCCGAGAGTCGAAGCCGTATTGTCGCATTTCTCCATGTCATTTCATGTTCTCTCAGACAAATCGCAAACATCGAGGAACAGAGAAACAGAGTAGGTAGAATAAAAAAAGATTCATATTCTGTCCGTTTGGATGAGAATACGATGAGCGTATCCTGCAAAGTGCAGCCACTCAGGTGCGCGTTTCGCTATTCACAGTGTCTATGTTCATAATGACGATGCAGCACTGCTGACCGATACGTGCCGTTCGAGCCAATTGTTTCTTTCCATCATCTCGACGCGGTATAACCTGATTTGTAGTATACGTGTACGATTATTCATCTCTCGTCTCGCTGCTTTCCAGCATCTCGTTGAAGGGGCGGCCTCCAAAATCCTCTCACTCACTCACTTACTCACTCACTCACTCTCACTCACACACACACATTCTATCTCTCTCCTCCACCCATCATGCGAACCGGATGAGTGCTAGACTGCAGGGTATCATGGTAAGAAAAGCGCATCCTAGACCTCTGTCGCGGTGACCGTGACTGTGACGATGGTCTCCTTGTCCTTTGCCTTGGAGGTCACAGTCTCAACAATAACGGTCTCTGCTTCTTCCTCTTCCTCTTCCACCCCGTCCGGCCTGTCCGACGACTCTAGTCGCCGGCTGCCTCCACGTCGCCATCGCCCCTTCAACCAACGCCGTCAGCTATTCGCGCCGTTGGCCGTCGCCGCCGCTGCCGCCATCGTCGTCGTCTTTGGCGTGCCCGTCGCGCGAGGGGTGCGGTCACCACTGCCGCGGGTGCCGTTGGTCGGTATGTAAAAGTCGTACCTGTTCGGGAAGAGGATGATGTTGGCCAGGCGGAGGAGTTCGGTTTCCGCCTCCGTCTTGGACTTGTTCTGCCCACCCTCCGCGTCGTCGTCCAGGTCCATGGCGTCTCCTCCATTCGCCCCCGCCCTGTCGCTGCTGGTCTTGGGCGCCGCGCCGGCGGGCTCGACGTCGTACGGTGCCAGACCCATGGCTCGTAGGCCGTCGACTCCACCGTACGCCTCGACTTCGTTCGCGCCGGGACGGTCTTGGTGCGAAGCCTCGCTGCCGGGACCGCCCAGCGTGTCAAAGTCGGGTCCTGGCTGACCGTCCTTGAAGGCCTTTCGTTGGCGGGCGAGGAAGAGCGCGTTGGTCTGGGTCAGCGGACACACGGGGGTGTAGGTGAGGAGGGACAGCTCGTTGGACTCGTTCTGCAGCGACGGGGGCACGCCGAGTCTCGTGCCGCCGGTGATGATGGAGTAGGCCTGGTCGCAGTGCCAGATGACGTAGTCGCCGGCCTGCATGCTCGGCAGCGAGACGAGACTTCTCCGGAGATGCAGATGCGGGTGCCACCTCTCGGTGATGCGCTGGGCATGGCCGGGCACGGCGCCGTGGATGATGGTGCTGGGCTCCGGGTCGAGGGCCCAGTTGGACGCGTCGAGATAGGCGGCCCATTGATCGGCCTTGCCGCCGTCCGGCTGCTCGGGCGGACCGCGCTTCGGCGAGAAGAAGGGCCGGAGGAGGAAGTAGGCCGTCACGAGCTTGGGCGACGGCAGCACACGCACCATGCCCTGCTCGACCTTTGTGAGAGCCAGGATGCCTTGGAACATGCGGAAGACGCTGCATGCGCCGGCGCCGTTGTACAGGTCGGTGGTGGCGCCCACGCGGCCTGCCGGGTCCCAAGGATCGTAGGATTCCCAGTCGCCGCGGAAGACGGCCTCGTAGGTCCCGCCGCGGCCGTAGCCATCCGGCTCCCAGCGCTCGAGACTGCCGCTATCGATCTGGGCGATGACGGTCGACGACGCGCTCGCGCTGAGGGAGTCGGCGGCCGAGTTGCCGTTCTGCTGGCCGACGGCGCCCAGTTTGTCGTTGTGAATGCGCAGGCGGTCGGCGTAGCTGACGGGAGCGCGCGTGATGTGCAGGTCGTCGGTCGACTCCCAGAAGGACATGGCGAACTTTTGGGCGCGCAGCATGTTGGGATGAGCCCGCGCGCGAACCTGAACGGGCGTCCAGAATAGGTCGATGCAGGTCGGGTCATGCAGCGCTGGCGGCTTGAACTCGCGGTTCTTGTCGAGATACTCGCGGGTTTCCTGGACCCAGCTCTGGGCGTCCGAAGGCGAGACGACGCCGCGGATGACGGCGACACCATAGCGACGCAGCCTGTGCGCGAAAGCCTCTACCCGAACCGGGTCGTTGATGTCGGTGAAGTTGATGGATGGGATGAGCTCCGAGCCACGGTCCTGGATGTCGGCGATTTCGGTTCTGAGGGCGTCGAGTAGCCGACGCCAGGACGCCTCGACCGCAGCCTCGTGTCCGGCGATGAGCCGCTGCTTGATACCGGCGAAGCGCGACGGCAGCGGGATGGGCTCTGCGCCGTAGAAAGAGACGACCGGGGGTTCCATGTTGGAAAAAACCCTGCGACTCGCAGCAGCAGCAGCAGCAGCAGCAGCAGGAGGAGGAGGAGTAGCAGTGCCAGTGTCGCCGACTGGCGTGGCTGTTGATGAGCGAGTCCTCGCGGTTGAAGAAGTAGTGAAGTACGATGGCGACGACGACAACGATGTAGCTGGTGTGGCCGCAGATGAAGGCGAAGGAGAGGCGAGACCTGTAGAGATGGTGACGGGGGATACAGACGTGGCTCTGGATACGGTGGCAGACGACGGAGGAGACGTCTTGAATATCCTTGATGACGACCTATGGGAATGCCCAGAGTGAGAGCGTGACTGAGAGAGAGCCTGTGGACGCGAGTGAGAAGCCAGCGCAGGCGAGCTTTTGCCTCGACGAGGGCCTGACGTCGATCCTGACCCCGATCCTGACCCTGACCCTGATCCTGACCTCGAAGCGGAAGCGGAAGCGGAAGAAGTGGACGCAGAAACACAACCACCAACAAGTCCAATGCCCGAGCCAGAAGCGCCTCTGCGGCCTTTCTTCCCCAGACCCAGACTCGATTTGGCAGACCTGGCGGAAGATGGTGCTGCGGGAGTCGGTGTTGTGCTGCTCGAGCTCGCGATGTGACTGGCTGTCTCGGTCAGGGTCGCTGTGATCCCGGCATCTCCAACCCCAACACCTTGTCCTCCTCCTCCAAGTCTCCCCTCTCTTCCATCACGTTCTCCTCCTCCTCCTCCTTGTCTTCCGCCCTCCTCATCTGCGGGGGGTGCCTCTGTGGGGCCAGCGGCCCAGCGGGCCAAGATCATCCGAGCTGCCGTTTGCCCAGATAGGTATTGGACGACGAAACTCTGAGGTAAACGCGGTGTTGGTGCGGCTTGGGTGGGTAAGGTGTCCACTGGGGTGAGCAGCTAATGTACAATCTTACCCAGCAGTCGAATGAGCGTGTATGCGCAAGTGTGTGTATGAGTACGAGTATTGTTGTATGTGTATGCGCGAAAGGCCGTTGTGATGATCCTCCTCTTATACGTGTCGTTTCATCCTTTGACCGTAGAAGCAATTGTCAACACGAGAGACTGAGCAGTCGCTGGAATGCCTCTCCAGGTAGCCTGTCCGACCAAGGTATAATGAATCAAAGGAGACGCAAGGCAAACGTCTAACCCAGAGCAGTCTTTGGAGGTCTATGTTTGTAACAACAGTGCCGGATCAAGAGAGAAATGGCACCTTGTGACCTTTCCCAAAGAGGACGAATTCGTGTGCCGCGGATGCTATAGACCGAACGATTGAGATAGAAGTATTGTTGACAGTGGTGTGTCGTGTGGCATGGAAAGAGAGAGAGAGAGAGAAAGGGGGAAAACGATGCAGTAATAGCTCGTTGGTGATGTCGTGTCCTGGTTGTCGTGGCAGAGCCCAACGACAATAACGCAAGTCGGTAAGCCTTTTCAAATTCTTATTCTGTCCGAGACTCTGGGGGAATCGCAAAGACTTTATCATCATGAGAGACCCCCATTGCCAAAGACCAGAAAAAGGACTGTGTGCCCACAATTACTATCCTCCATCGGCACCTCATCCCATGATTCCCATCCCTGGCCCAGTCTTCCCACCCCCGCGGGACCCCCAGGTTCGGACTCAGGCCCGACCGCACCTACTCCGTACTTTGTGGCTTGACGCGTCCGACTTGAGAAACGAGTTCGATTGCGCTTTGCTTGGATGGGACGCCAGATTCCGATGGCTCCGTCTGACTCCGTCCGCCACCCAGATGGATTGTCTTTCCATGGCACCATCGCCAAACGCTCCGGGTAAATCCACTGTCCAGACCAGCCCAGGGCTTTGCTGTGTGTGCTCTGCATCTGCATCTACAGTATGAACTCTGCAGCCTGGATATCTTCGTACCAAACTGACAGTCCACTACTCCGTACTCCGTATGCCTGTCCCATGAGCCATGATCCATCACCACCCTGTCCGCGCCCAGACCGGGGTCGACACGGGCAAAACGGGCAGAAGGGCGTGTCAAGTGTCCACCTTCTCCTCTCCGTGTGGTGTGGACCGTGGTGGTTCTCTGCCCGCCGGGCCGTAGACCCGCGTCGCGGCTAATATGACGAGCCTCGTTCTGCGCGCCGAATGGTCAGCATCCAGGCCGCTGGAGGACAAGTCTTCGGCGAACCGGCCGTCTCTCCCTGCGCCCACACGCACCCAACCCTGTCCTTCGGCAGCTGGAATCCCACTGGATTGGCTGGATGCCTCGTGTCCAAGACCAGCTCGGACAGGGCCGCTGGAATCGCAGCCCCCAGCAACTTCTTGCTCCAGTCGGCTTTGGCTTCTTCTCTCTGGAGGCAAATCTGTTTTCCCATGCTTTTCCCGATGGCTGATGTCGGGATCCGGCCATTGGTCTGCCTGTCTGGTTGTCTGTCTGGCTGATTGTCTGGCTGACTGTCTGGCTGTCTGGCTGGGCCTGTTTGTTTCTCGAAACGCATGCCGCTCCTCCGACCCTACCTTACACACAGCATCTCGGGATGCGTTGTGCCGTCGCTCAAAGTTGCTGATGGTCCCGAGATGCCGGGAATCGTGTCCATGTGATTGCGTCCTCTACCAAATCACGGATGGAAAGCATCAGAAACGGCATTCAAGCTTCTGTGGCAGCTCGTCGACATACCCTTTCCTGACCAACAACACCCATCGTTGTTGATGGGCTTCCAAAGCGCGTCCACAGTAGCCAACGCAATGTTACACGAATAGTCCTCTCTCCTCGAGAGACCACAGACTGCCGTGTCTGTCGAGATTCTCCAAGATTTGACTCGGAGACTTGGAGACTCGGAGGCCAACGTGCTGCGTACGTATTGCGTATTCTTACATGGTACAACCCACATGCAACCTTTGGAGGGTGTCGAGGCATCTTTGGCCATTGGACCCAGGTGTAAGCAAGAAGATCATGACATTTGCAGCCGATGTCCGTCATTTAACCGCCTGGGCTGGGACCAGATCTCGATCTCGCTTTTGGCTCCACAGGCCAGTTTCACTGCTCGTGTTCCGCGCGGCTGCGCTGCCCCCCAAACGAGCTCCGTTCGTTGCTTGGCTACTAATTAATTAGTATGCGGGATGCCTTGCTCAGTCTACGGATATGGAGAGTCGAGCCCAAGCCATGCGGCAGTCCAGCCCATCCCATTCATCCCGCGAAAAGCTCCCGCTGCCAAGCTGGCCCCGAACCCACGATCGAGGCCAGACACTCCTGGCTTCTGGCTCCGTCTGCCCCGGAGCCATCCTACACTCATGCCACGGTACTGTCTGACACTGCAGGGCGCTTGGCCAGGCCGTCTCTTGGTCGCGAGGATACCTTGCCTGCTGACAGCAACAGTGAGCTTCTGACTGATTGGCCTGGGCATCGCCTAGGTCTCAGACTATTGCTGGCTTGATGGAGAGATTACAACAGCCAATGGTCATTCCTCCAGCGCTGGGACGACGGACAAGCTTGGAATCGAGGCAACAGAATTGACGATCCAATCAATTTGAGATCCGTATTCAGTCTTGGAACGCCGGACGGCCCACAGAATGCGACCGTCGAAAGTGTGATGAACAGGCAAATACTACCATACCCGCCGCCACTGCCACGGAAAATCCCCTGTCTCGGGGAGAATTACGAAGTTTGCAGCTGGAGAGATACCAGGCCCTTTATGCTCCTTTACTCTCGACATGCTGCGTGGGCACAATGACCACACTGCGACGCCGCCTCTCTGCGGACAGTCTTGCCGAACACAATATGTAATTACTTCGTAACAAGTACCCGTGGCACATCAGAATCCAAGTATAGAATTATTAACTAATTACTCGAGATGACACTTCGTCGCTACTACATAACTAGTATGCTGTCTCAACCACAATGCCGACTTCACTCCAGTGTGACGTGGGCCGCACCGTCTCGTCTCCCGGCATGCTTTGCTCCAAGGTCATCTATCTGTTTGAAGGTCTTTCTTTTGCAGGTTTTAGACGACTCTCATGCTGATTCACGCAACGGTTCGGGCGAATCACAAATCATAGTAACGCCAGAATGTCGAGTGCCATGGACCATATCGACAAGCGGACCTGGCCCCAAGGATGAAGTGCCGATTCACATCCTGATACCTGTGGTTGTCGTGTAGGAACTGAGTGAGTATGACGACTATTAAGCTTCTCCAAATAGGTGCTTCGTACGCACGCAGTGCCGATTCATCGTCCAACCTGCTGGTCTCAACGTGTTTAATTAACGACCTGCCCTAGTATCCGTCCGCACACAGTAGCACTCACGACTCATCATATCCACCAGACCTGGTGATAGACTTCGGCTTGAAACTGTTTTGGCGAGCCCATCACCCAGCCCAGGCAGGGGTTCACACGATTCGAACCAGTTTAAACTTCAGGCACGAACCTCTCTACTCTACTCTCTACGATCAGCCAACGGCACGATCCTCCTCTTCCCAGTGCCACGGCATTTCATCTCCCCCTGGGCTCTCCCGGTGGAGGACATGGTCTGGGAATTAGTGCCTGGGCAGCAGCGCGTGGTATCTCGCGATGAAGGACTCTTCCACCCCGCTGAAGCGAGTTCGAAGGTCGTACCTAATCCTACACCACTCACTCGTCCCACACTTCCCACAACCTCACGACACAACGCGTTGTCGCTTGAAGATCGTCCTCGACCGTGGTCATCTTCTTCGTGGAGGCTACGGCGCGGGTATCAGGGTATCAGTTGACACCGGCTCGTGAACATCAGCCCTACACCACCATTCTTCCCGCAAGTCTGCTTTTTCTTTTCTCGGCAGCCAGGCAGCGAGCGGTAACAACTTCATCAAACAAATAGACTTTCATTGTTTTCCCAAATCGTGTATTGATTGTCGCAGCCATGACCGAACTGTCCGTGGGGCTCCGCTCGCAAAAAACGTGTTTCGCCCTCTCCGAGATCTGTCAACAGAACTCAACCATATTAAACCAGCAACGAAGCCTCCCGTCTTCGCCCAGATTAGTCCGATGATTCCACCCATCGGACAGTTGTTCTGGGAGCAGCACACCGGTCGGTCATCCTGAGCCTAGTATCTCAACGCGTCATGGTTGCCAGCGTCAGAGTGCTTAATCACACACAGTCTTTCTCCTTCTCATTTTTCCTGCCCATTCTTTGATAATTACTTTCTCTTTCCAGCATCTTCACAAGTCACAGAATGAACCGCTCCGGGAAGCGCCCGGTCTCGGCAGACCTCGCGGGCAGCATCTACCTCATCACAGCTGATGGCCAGACGCTGAAGCTGCCGATGCCGAGCCACTCGCCATCCGATCCCTTGAACTGGAGTCTGAGAAAACGCCTCGTTTCATTATGCGTCGTTACGCTGTATTCCATTGTGTCGATACAGGAGACCCAAGCCGCCAGCTTGATGTATGGCTCCTTGGCCGCCGAGTTCAACTCCGGGGTACGTGTGAGACGAGAGCGGTCCATTGGCGCCATGTTTATACTAATGCCATCATCAGCCCGATGAATACCCTCTTGATTTTCTCGTTTCGACGCCGAGCACCATCTCCCTGGGCCTCGGCGCCTTTTTCTGGATCCCGCTGTCCATCGCTGTGGGACGAAGGCCGGTATTGCTGCTCGGCGCCTTTCTCATGGCGCTTACAACTCTGCTGGCTTCACAAGCCTCCGGGTTTTATCAGCTTCTGGCGGCTTTGAGTCTGCAGGGATTCTCCGCCGGGCTGACCTTGAGTGCGGTATGTACATCGTGGGAAGCTGGGCCCGTAATGGTGGTTGACTGACAAGTTTCACTTTCTGCCGATAGGCCATGCTCATGATCGTCGACTTGACCTTCATCGACGAGCGAGCCAATGCTTTGGGCTTCTTCTGGGGTGTCGGTAACGGCGTTGGCCTTCTCTGTCTCCCCGCGGTCCCCGCGCTCTCTGCCAACGGATGGCGAGACTATTACACCGCGTGGGCTGTCCCCTGTATTGTCCTGCTCGTTTGCGTCTTCCTTTTCTACCCCGAGACGTACTTCGTGAGGCCTGCCATCGCCTTCGACGGACACGTACTTGTGCAAGGCTCTGCGGAGAAGATCGAGATGTACGATGACTGGGGCCAGTTCTCTGGCGGCAAGGCTGCCGCAGCCCACGCTGCTGCCGACCTCGAGGCACCTCCCGAGTCCGTGTGGTCCAGGATGGCCTGGCAATTGGCCATTAGGAAAGGCGGTGCTGGATTCCGGGAAATGTGGAATTGCTATAAGCAGACGTTGCTTTGCGCCTGCAACCCCCTCGTTTTCTGGGTTACCATCTTGAACGCCCTCAACTTCGGAGCCATGATATTCATCGGGGCGACCTACCCCATCGTCCTATCGCAGCCGCCGTACAACCTCTCTGACCGAGTGGTCTCCATGGTCAACCCCGTGTCCTCCATCGGCTCGTTTCTGGCCTGGCCATCGTCCGTCATCTTGACCTCGCGCGTGGCTCGCCGCTTGACCCTCCGCAACGGCGGTATTCGAGACGCGGAACACTACCTCATCGCCTTTCTTCCCGCTGTCCTTACCGGCGCCGGAAGCGTCTTCATATACGGTCTCGCGGTCTACTACAAGTGGAGCTACGTCTGGATTATCTTCTCCTACCTCATCAACTGTTTCAGCGCCGTGGCGTACGGCATTGCTTCCGCGCTTTGGATCTCCGAGGCCTTTCCTCGCTGGGCTGCACCGGCCACGATTATCGTCGGTGGTGCTGGATACATGTTGAGCTTCGCCACCAGCTCGGCCGTCACCCCATGGCTCAAATCCCAGGGTTACTTGGGCGCCGCATTTCAACTCGGTGCTATCCTTCTCGTCGTTGGTGGCGTGGCTATCCCTCTGTCGTTCTGGGGCAAGAGTTTGCGGCAGTTTATCCATGGCAGATGGGCTGTTTCCGAGGCCGGGGCTCTTCGTCCACAGTAAAACCGACAGTCATACGTTGATTTTGCCATTGGCAGCTCTTTTCCATAACGCGGGTCGTTAAACGAATCGTAGGGTCATTAGATGGGCTTTCTGTAGTGAAATATCATTACCATCGACGAGTCTGACGTCGTTGAATGGGGGAATTGGCAGTTATTCATGGTTGATGTCTGGCGACTGCCTGGCCGCACAGAACGCCCAGTGCCGATTACAGAGCTCCCAGATCCATCTCTGGTACGGTATGGTGATCCGCCGTAGACAATAAGCTGATGCGGACCCAGTCCTCACCGCTCAAGTTTTTAGCCATGTTGATGTACGCATCTGCTCGTGTGCGCGAAGTCCCACATGGCGAACTATTGCGACGACGTTGTGATCGTCGAGGCAAGGAGCTGAAACTGCCAGAATGTTGGTCAATCTCGGGCGTTTCGTTCTCTTCTTGTGTGGCGCCTCGGGGTCTCGTCACTTGAACACCAAGGCTCAGTGCTGTCTCGTCAATCACAGGGAGAGTTTTCTCGGCGTCATTGCCATGATCATTGCAGCATGTATGCTGTTCAACGACGTGATAGTTCGAAGCCAAGGCCTGACTGCTGCTGAGATTCTCAGGTGCCTTCTGCTGAGTGTTGGACACGTTCTGATGAAGTAGCGTTTCCAGCTCCAAGTCAAATGCGAAGACGTCGCCAGAGCAAAACTGTCCGAAAAGAGACTTGATACTGACAGAACTCTTGATCCATTCAATGGGATTGACAGTGCAAGGCCAAACATCCCTGGGTCGGAATGACTGAACCAGGTCACACAGCTCCTGGTACGAAGAGTGACGGGAGTAAGGGAACGTGATCGTCTTGGGCAGATGCTGATGGGTGCTGGCGGGTGGTTCGTCCGTCGTCGCCGTGACGTGGTGGCCCTTCTGCGCGATTGCTCGAAATGCGTCCATGATGGCGGCTTCGCTTTTTTCACCAAAGCTTGCAATATCCATATCCAACGGCACGGTCCGGCCGGTTTTCGTCCCAGCCTCCAAGATTGATTGTAACCTAGACCTGGACGCGGGCAAGAAATCGGGGTTTTCGTCGAGCATCGCAAGAACCGACTCAATGTCGGCGGGAGAGAGAGGTTCCAATTCGGCATCTCGCTCTAGGTCGTCACCGCCGCCTCCGACGCCGATTTCGGCCATTTCACCGCCAGACGTCAGGTGAGCCACAACTGGCTGAATGAAGACGACTTCAGAGTTCTTGACTACCGAGCAGAGATTTCCTCGTTCACAGCTGTGAAGTCGCACGTGTTCATTTCGGGTCAGACATCCAGGGTGAGGTGTATTTCCGCACACGTGCCCAGTCAATGCGGGTGCTTCGGGGCAAAGATGAACCGACGAGCTGAAACGGTCATTGGATGTCTTTACAGTAAGCGCGGAGAAGACCCGCATTTTGTAGTCGTCCACATGGATCTTTGACCCCAAAGCTTTGGAAAGGGCAATCCAGACCTGCTCGTAGCCGTACGTCCACGCCTGCATGTGAAAGATGGTGTCTTTAGGATACTTTTCAATCTTCCGAAGAAGCTCGGCGATACCGGCAGACTTGGACTGGAAGGGCACGTCCTGAATGAACGAAGTGTCGATGTATATCTTGTCCAGTACCTTGATGCCGCTGGTGTACTCGACAATGGCGGGGCTTCTCGCGATGGCGTTGACGAACCATGGCTCGCTTCTTATGTCCCCCGTGTACAGAATAGCATATTTCCCGTCCTCTATCAAGAACATGACGGAACCCGGACAGTGGTTCGCATCAAACAGGGTGACCTGTATGTGCTTCCCAGGCGCGAGCTCTAGGGTGGTTGGAGTGTCAAGGGGCAGAGGCTTCAGGAGGTTCTTGAGGTGCTTGTAAGTCTGCACACGTGCCTCGAGGATACCTTTCGCATAGTTGATGCGACACGGGTACCTTTCCAAGCGGAGGAGTATCTCTCGGGTGGCTGCAGAGCAGTAGACAAATGGAGAGCGAAGACTGTCCAACCCGGCTAGGTGATCGCTGTGGACGTGACTGAGGAAGCATGCGAGTGGCGGACGACGATCACTATGTCGGCGGAAAAAGTCAACTGCAGAGGTGTGAGCGTGCAGTCCACCCTGAAAGTCGAGGGTCGTTCGAGAAGCGAGCGCCAAGGGGATCGCGACGACGAAATAAACTCACTGCGAATGTCAGGAAATTCTGCGACAAGCCCGTTGAAAGTAGACATTTCGATATGATATCATGGCGGAAGACCGAAGTTGAGACCGATCTCGATCGCTGCAGGACGTGAAGTGCGAGGTGGACCAAATGAGTCTGATGCCGTTGGGTGTCGCGAGGTCACGAAAAGGACCGACGGAAGAAATTAAGCTACCTATGTACGCGCAGGCACGCGTGGCGGTGGCGCCAAAGGGAGACGGAGTCAGTTGAAGCCACAGTTACATGATGGAGGAAGTCACGTGACGGTTGCCGCAGGCTCGAGGAAAGACCCTGCTTATGGCGGCCGGCACGGGACCCACCATGCGGCACACAGCCGGCACGTTGAGATGGACAAGACCTCAAAGGCCGCATTATGTTCGAAATATGGAAAATAAAACATAAAAGCCACCTGGCGTGACACAATGATTTCACTGGGTTACCTGGATCATTAGAATGACAACTTAGGTGACGGCGAACTCAATAACGTCCATCTGCTTCTATTTGTACCTTGAGTTGGTGAGTCTCCACAAATGCATGGCTCAACCCCTTTCCCCCGGGAATCCTGCTTGCCCTACGTCATGGCAGGCAGAGCTTAGTACGAGTATAGACGATCACCGTGAGAATAGAGTTATATCATAATGCTGGGAATGGCTCCAGGCGATTGCGGGTGACACTGTCAGAAGCCCAAGGGGAGGTACAATATCGGAGAAAGTCGCCGCTTCCCCGACATCAAGGTTCGCGACCGCTCCACTGTCCCGAAAGTTAAATATACATTAAAAGCTTCAAGGCTTTACAGTTTTCTTTCCCAGAACCACAACTGTAAAGTCCCATTTACATGTGTCACCGGCGTCCGCGGGGAATGTCGAGGTACTCATATGGTACCTAGCGAGGACGTTGATATACTCTTCTTCGTCCATCAAGCTTCCGTGCTCCTGTGTTTCTGCTCAATCCGAGAGTGGCACTTGTTATGAATAGGACGATTCGCAATGTGATAATACGCCACTGCAGCAACAGCGAAGTCCGTGAATGGTCCTCTTGAGAACGTGAAGTACCTACAATCAAAGATGCTGCAATCACTATTGGTGTATAAGCCGCGAATGGGTTCGCAAAGCGGAAATTGGGCATGAAAGCCATACGTGGCTGACTCGTGTGGAATGGCACCATTCGGAGACTCCGCAGATCGTCCCCTGTCTGCTGAACCTCCGCAACCCCTGGGCCCTGCGATTCGGCATGCTGGTCACGTCAGTTCAGCATGATAAACGCCCTGTACATAGTATATAACGCTTATAGGCAGTTTGCGACCATATATCGATGTCCCGTATTGTACGGGCAACCGATTTGCTTCGCCAAGGCCCAGATTCCTGATGTATCAACAGCCAGTCCAGCACTACTGCAAGTGATTGGGGTGGCCCTCATAAGATAACTCCATCTGTTCGAGCTGGGTCTCGGGAAACTTTGCAAAGGGATTTAAATGTCTAAAGAATAGGTAGAGATGCTCTCCTGCTTGTAGCCAGATAATGATGCCTCAGTGACGCTTCGGACAGCTAAAAGTTCCCGTGATACAAACGGCCGTCTGCCTCCGCTCACAAACCGAACCTGCAAGGGCTTGACGCACATACCGGTTTCGTAACAGAGCTATTCTTCGTTCACTCTGGCCTTGAGCCAAGTCAGCGTATTCCACTAGCAAAGGCATGGCTAATTCGTTCTCAAAGGACTCTGTTGCTCGAGTTTCCTTCTCCAGGGACAAAGATTCAGTAATCTGCTTTTCAGAGATTGTGTAGAACCGAGAACCGTTAACGGCCCACCAAGGCTCGGCCGACTACCCATGGCCAGATCGCGTGATTTCCATCAGCCCGAGTATCAAAAGGCTGGACGACGGAATCGTGTAAAGAACGATATCTGACAGACCAAAGCGTGGGTTGGGCAGCGCAAGGCCCCCCTTGAACGCACATCTCTATCTTGGGGGAGGTATACTACAGAACTTCCTTGCGTCTACTCTCAGCTCGTGCTCACCCCAAAGTTTTGGGCGCGTTTACAAGCGTTTACAAATGTTTCGAAGCGGCAAAATTTGACATCTTTGGCCACATGGATACTCCTATATCGCCCACCTTTCCTTGCGCTTCGCCCATCAGATTTCTTCTAGACTCATCCAAGGTATTTTACGTGCTGCAGTTGTTTGCTCAGCTGTGAAGAAAGTCCTCCACGCACTTCTCCTTGGCAGTCATTCAACTAAGAAAGACGGGGTAGGGCGCTCCCAAGTGGGTGGCGATACTGCGTATGCTCGAGCGACCAACATTAAGCAGTTAAATCAATTGCGAAATACTTCTCACTGTCAGGGGTCGTCAGTAGACGCATGGCAGGATGAGGAGATATCCACTCAAGTATCATCGTACGTGGGTCGCTGTTTGCCGGCACCTCAAGAATGACATGGTACCCGGCAGCGTCGCGTTCGGCGCATCGACCAGCCCGCCAACGAGCAAGGGCAGCACAAGTCCTTGAATATTCAGACGCCGGTCTTCTTTCTGTTCCTGCTGCACGGAGATACCGCAAGGCGGGCGGGAGCGGATCAGGCTTGCCCGGATGTGTCATGATGGGGCAGTGTGAGCTGCCATACCCTTGAATGCCCCAGAGCTGAACGGCCGATGTAACATCCGGGGCGTTGGCGAAGAGGAGGCGAGCATCGATTTGGGTAAACATCTCGGAACATAAATAGACATTCTCAACGCCCAGACATCACAGCTGCCAGATTCCAAGGTCGAGAGAGCTGGCCGGTCCTCGCAAGTTGCATTGTCGTGCCAAAAGCGAAATATTCTAGGTTGTACTAACGATTTTCAACTGCTTGAGCTTTGATGTTGGGATTTTGTGAAAGGGAGATTTAGCCAGCCAGAATCAGGGCTGTCATGGGTAGAGGAGTACGCACTTCCAACCTGCTAGATTCAGCCGCTTGTATGACTCGCCACTCGCCCAATGATCATTTACGGGTAGGCGAGGGTTTCCCAACTGTGCCATGAAGATGCTTGAAATACTCGGATTTTGTCTGGTTCATCCGCTTGCTAGAAGAAACGGAAAGAAACATGGGTACAGTCCGAGCGGAAGAAGCCACAGGGGAACTCCATTTCGCTCTCTATGAAAGCACATCGAACCCAGCCCACCGATGTCTTCGGTTTCATCCATTGGTAAAAACTATCTCGACTTCGGAATAACCTAGTGGCCTCGACACTGAACGTTATCAATCTCCTACTGTATGCCCGGCAGGCAGTAGGCGTCTCCTCGAATATGAGCCTCAACGCCGCCCAGCGCAGAGCTTTGGGAGTCAACACCGCGTTCATCGTCTTGACACTCATTGTTATGTGCATGCGCATGTGGACAAGGCTTGTGATAACAAAATCTCTAGGAATCGATGATGGTATGTGCTTCACTATAAAAACTACATTTGAAGAAAGTCCATTTACTGATGCATGCTACAGTTGTCATGCTCGCTGGTACTGTACGGAGATGTCGGAGTACTCATCGGTCTTTTTGATTTTGCTGACTGCGCGATATTGGCAGGTCATTACAGTCAGCTTGTCTATAGCAATCAACATTGCAGTCGTTCGTGGCATTGGAAAGATCAGTACGTCCGCGTTGCCAGCTCCTGATGCTTGCCAAGCCATCATGAACAGGTGCTGATACTCGCAATAGGGGCGGACATTGCTCCGGACGAATGGGAACCGATGCTTTCTGTAAGACTGATACCCGAGGCCCGAACCCCAAGTTTTGGACAGGACTATGATCTGCTAACAGTATCACACAGGCGTTCTGGGTAACGAGACTACTATATGCGATTGCTATGCTGCTGGTCAAGGTTGCACTGCTTCTATTCTATCTCCGTCTCGACAATCGCAAGATGATGCGCTGGTCAGTGTACGGACTCATGGTTCTCGTAACTGGCATGGGGATCACTCATCTGGTCATGGCTGTCATTGAATGTGTACCGATTGCAATATTCTGGACGTCCAAAGCTGATCCACTGCTGTATGCAAAGCATTGCATGAGTCCTGCAATGCAACAGAACTTCTGGGACGCCGCGGGATCCATTGTCATTATCACAGATATTTGTCTCTGGTCGTGTCCGCTTCCCATGGTCTGGACACTGCAGTTGCCTTTGGTAAGTAGACCCAGATCCCTCCAGTCACTTCATCCAAGCTAACGACAAGCTCAACAGCGGCAGAAGTGGGCAGTCTCGGCCATTTTTGCTTTCGGAACCGTGTCTATTGCTGGTAAGTGACTTGTTGCTTGGACAGCAGCAACAGCTAACGAAAGACTACAGCCGCCTGCGTTCGCTTCTACTATGTCCGCCAGCTCGCCAACGAACCCGAGCTTTACCGACAACTTGCCGATTCCCTCATATGGTACGCTCTGGAACTCCATATCGCAATCTTCTGTGGCTGTTCTTCCGCTCTGAGGGGGTTTTTCAAGAGATATCTCCCGGCCGTCTTGGGGTCATCTTCCCCAAAGGCGAAATACCCCCTTGGGAGCTACGGAAAAGACAGATCGAGAAGCAATTCCCACCCGTTGACCAGCCTTTCGAGCAAGACTGTGAAGAATCAAACTGTCATATCGTCTAGCGCAAGGGGCGGGATGGGAGGAGCCGGGAGACCAGATGAACCGAGGAATGATAGTGAAGAGGCGATCATGGCGGGCGATCGGGGGATTCGATTAAAGACTGAACTGCAACAGGAGGTGACACGAACATCGGTGGAGTCAGATGATAAGAGCGCCGAGGGTCATCCAAAGGGGAAAACATTGGCTAGATCATTTGTCAAGTAGATCGCCGGGAAACAGCCAAAATGAGATGTTGTTGAAGGGGAACGCGGCAACGAGTAGGTAGGTCAACATCAGCAAGTACAACTACCTAATCAAGGGACTGATGAAATAAAAGATGGCCTGTATAAATCTACGAGAAAGGGTTTACCAGAACACCACGAGCGGTGTCGTCATGCTACAGTCCCCGTAGCGATATTCCCCAAGTAACGTCCAATATGAACACTCTCACTACTCAAGGCTGGTAGCGCATGTTACAATGAGACATTCAGGAGGGCGTGTGGTCATAAGTACGCACACATACAAACGAGGAAACCAAAAAAACTAGAAACTATTTACTGTAAAAGACGACTCATAGCCTCAATTCCTGTAAAGTTCTGCAAATACCCAGAGGCGACAATTAGCTAAAGACCCAACTACGACAGTTACAAAAAAGGAAAAGCACGAATAAAGAGCTCTGCAAGATTGTGATTGTTTCGTATAGTTCAATTGACTGTCGGAAAAGACAGACAAGTTTGGTGGGTGTTTAGTACGTATGACGGTCGATGGGCCGGATGATGTTGCTAAGACTGAGAGAATAACCCAGAGCAGTCGAATAGGCAAAACAGACACTTTTCGAGTATCTATATATCAGGCAACGGGGACCAAGTACGTAGCGACGTACGCTTCAAGGGGACATTAGATATACCTCGGCGTGATGAGCTCCCGGAGACGGAGTGGCAAAAGTTACAATACGGCCGCAGGGACTGAGGTTTTATTGCATTAGCAATTAGTCAGCCTCCACTACGTATTACGAATAACTTCAATAATAACGCGTGACTGCGCAATCGAAAAATATGACTGCTTACTTATGACAATGTGGATCGAGAGTAGGCTAATCGAGAGTAGTTAGCCAGAATGGTGTCGCAGGTTGAAGGCTGTTGTCTTCCTTTGCTCTATATGCAGTATCACTTTCGATTCGAATTACAATTTTGCAGAGACCTTGATCGGGATCTGCCCCTTAAGACGATACTTCGTCTTTAATGGTCATGTTTCGAGTATGGATAGAGAAAAGTGTCATGCCAAGTGCGTGGGCAGCCAAAACTTAAAAGGGAGGGATTTGGCGATGTCGTATCAACCGCCTTTCATTTGAAGATGCTGACGCGCCGCCGGCATGTCGAGCTCGCAGACTTTGCCATCCCTCATCAAATAAAGTCCCAGACCCCTATCTTGGCCTGGCTCTCAAGAAACGAATACTGCGCCATCTGGACCCGTCATGTCATGGGTGTCGAGGCGGCAAAACTTGTCGGTATGCAGAGGTGGCTCGTCTAGTCATGCCTATCCCGCCAAAACCTTTCCAGAAAATCCCTCTTTCGCCCTCGTCTCTTCTTCGAGCCAATAATTCTTGCCAATCTCCGGCAGGGCTTGCTTTTCGGGTCGCGTCTACTATCTTTCTTCTCTTAGCTCTTCCACACAACGCTCGCAAACGGTTATCGGCTATACTACGTAGGAGCTCCTCTAAACACTTTGTCAAACCGCCAAGTATGTATTCTCTGGTGCTCGCTGGTTTAGACACTGGTTTAAGCTTGTTGAGACTCTTGGCTGGGCCCATCCTATGGTCCCCGAGCTTATCAGATCGCACCACAGATTATCAATCCGTCTGTATACGGATACAACGCAATAATGTCTACGGAGCTGTGGCAGTGCTCGACGGCCGGGGTGCCGAAGATCATTTTGAATTTGCCGCCCTCTCCTACCTTACTTTACGCACTACATAGTATGTACAGACGCTCGCCTGGTGCCTGGGACTCGGGAAGTGGAGAGCCATGTCTCCCCCGGAACATGATGCTGTATATAGTCAGTCAGTTACAAGTCCGTCAGTGAGGCCCGGAGGAGCAAGGGGCGGCGCACTCGGAGGAAGCTGCCCTCTAGAGGCGCGCGAAAGTATTTATATGGCTTAGCTGCCTCATCTTCGGCTCGTCTTCGGCCCATCTTGCTCTCCATCTTGACAAGACGTTCTTATTTACATTGGGCCTAACTTGGACACATGACAAAGGTCCATAATAGCTGACAACCTTCTCAGCCCGAATCTCACAGCCCATCCGAACTCCTATCCACAAGCTGTGAGCGACGCCTACACTATTCTGCCCGATAGTTCCCATGCCTCCTTGACGCCGTCCGGCATCACCGTTGCCCCCAGTGCTGCACCGAGCTCCATGCTAGAAGATTCAGAGTCTGCTCTGCACCCAGATCCAGGCACCGAGAAAGACTTCTACGTCGAGAATAACCCATTCGCTTTTTCACCCAGCCAACTGAATAAGCTTCTCAATCCCAAGTCGCTTTCGGCATTCAAGATACTGGGGGGGTCTCCGAGGTATTGCCCGAGGCATTCAGATGGACGTACGGAGCGGCCTCAGTGTTGACGAAACCGGTGTGAAATCGACCGCCACTTTCAGTGAGGCTATTGACCCTCCCCTAATTTCAAGCCGGCCGCCTAGCACAACGCTCCAGCAAACACGCTATTCGCCGATCGAGGCCGCGTCTACCGTCGCAATGTCTTGCCCCCGAAGAAGGGCAAGTCCATCTGGCAGCTCATGTAGGTCGAGCTGAGCGAGAAAGTCATCATTCTCCTGAGTGTAGCTGGAGTCATCTCTCTGGCTCTTGGTCTCTATCAAACGTTTGGCGTGGAAAGGCCGGCAGGCTCTCCCCCATCTCTGGAATGGGTGGAAGGAGTGGCCATTACTGCCGCGGTCGTCATTGTCGTCGTCGTCGGCTCTCACAACAACTGGCAGAAGGAGAAGGCAATCGTGCGCCTCAACACCAAAAGGGATGATCGCCAGGTCAAGGTCATTCGGTCAGGGAAGTCCGCAATGATCAACGTCAATGAGATTCTCGTGGGCGAAGTTCTGCACCTGGAACCGGGTGATTTAGTGCCCGCAGACGGCATTCACATCGATGGTCACGATGTCAAGAGCGATGAATCTTCAGCCACCGAAGAGTCTGACGTACTGAAAAAGACTGCCGGCCACCCACCAGGTAATGAGACTCGTCGGCTCGAAGCGCGGTAGTCTCGAGGACCTTGACCCCTCCATCATCTCGGGTGCTAAAGTGCTTGAAGGTGAGTGACGACAAAGGAACCTGAAAGTTCCGCTTGACTGCGACTGACGGCGTGTAGGAGTGGGCACGTATGTCTGCACGTCTGTTGGCGTCAACAGCAGCTTTGGCAAGATCATGATGTCTGTCCGTTACGACGTTGAGGCCACGGCCCTGCAGAAGAAACTTGAAGGACTGGCGGTCGCCATCGCCAAGCTTGGTGGTGGTGCCTCCGCCCTGATGTTCTTCATTCTCCTGTTCCGCTTCGTTGCTTCCCTTCCGAACGACAATCGTCTTCCCACGGACAAGGCCAGCAGCTTCAGGGACCTCCTTGTTGTTGCAATTGCAATCATGGCCGTCGCAGTACCCGAGGGTCTTCCGTTGGCAGTAACCCTCGCGTTGGCATTCGCGACGACCAAGTTGCTGAAGGAGAATAACCTGGTGCGAGTTCTGCGTGCCTGTGAGACGATGGGAAACGCAACAACAATTTGCTCTGACAAGACTGGCACATTGGTGGGTCTCTCAGACCTCGGCAGACCTCGCTGCCACATTTCACTTCCGCTGACCGAGCTTCTAGACGACCAACAAGATGACTGTGATGGCCGGGACTTTCTCATCTACCAGGTTCACATCATTGGCGACGTCGGCCAACGAAAGATTGCCAGAGTTCGTCGACACGCCTTCAGCATGGGCCTTCCGTCTCCCTCAGGCAGCCGAGGATCTCATTGTTCAGTCAGTCGCTGTCAACCCGACGACTTTCGAGGGTCAAGCAGAGGGCGTATCGACGTTCATCGGGTCCAAAACAGAGACGGCCCTTCTTGACCTGGCCAGGGACCATGATACCATCTAGGCTTGCAATCCCTCGCCGAAGCTCGGGCCAACGAACCGGTAGTGCCGATGCTTCCAAGTTCCTTTCAAGTTTCGACTCTAGCAGAAAATGCATGGCTACTGTCACCAGACTCAGCCGCTCAGATAAGGGCTATCGTCTACTGGTAAAAGGCGCGTCAGAGATCTTGCTCGGCCATTGCGCTTCTCGGGTAAACATCAGCACACTGGACAAAGTTCCATTGGACCCCGATCAGAGGCAGGACTTGCAAGACATCATCAACCACTATGCCAGCCGATCTCTTCGGACCATCGGCATCGTCTACAAAGACTATCCGCAATGGCCTCCCGCGGGCATGCGATCCGAGAACGGACACTTAAATTTTGAATCGTTGTTGAGTGCTTCCGACCTCATCTTTCTGGGTGTAGGTTGGCATTCAAGAGCTTTTTCGACCGGGCGTGCCTGAAGCAGTGCGGAAGGCCCAGCATGCTGGTGTCACAGTCCGCATGGTGACAGGAGACAATGTCATCACTGCGCAGGCCATTGCGACGGACTGCGGAATATTCACTGGCAACAACCGCGTGATCATAGAAGGCCCGACTTTCCGCAGGCTCTCTGATGACAGCATAAACGCAGTCCTTCCCAAGCTCCAGGGTTTGGCTCGTTCCTCACCGGAGGACAAGAAAATGCTCGTGACAAGACTCAAGGCCCTTGGGGAAACTGTTGCTGCAACCGGGGACGGTACGAATGACGCGCCAGCGTTGAAAGCAGCCGACGTAAGGTTTTTCCATGGGCATCACAGGGACCGAGGCTGCTGAAGAGGCTTCAGCGATCGTCTTGATGGATGTCAACTTCACCTCCATCGTGACAGCTGTGAAATGGGGTCGCGCTGTTAACGATGCTTTTCAAAAGTTTCTTCAGGTATGGCATCCCATGCGTTCGATGACTTCTGCTGGCTATCGTGGCAGCGGGATGTAATCTAGACTTCTTTTCTAGCTGACCTGCCCGTGTAGTTTCAAGTCACCGTCAACATCACGGCGGTAATACTGGCCTTCATCACCGCCATCTACGATGATCACTTTGAGCCTGTCCTCAAAGCTGAGCAGCTTCTGTGGGTTAATCTTATTATGGATACTTTCGCGGCTTTCGCACTGGCGACGGACCCCCCCACCGAGGAAATCCTCGACAGACCGCCTCAGCCAAGAAGCGCACCTCTCATCACCATCAACGTAAGCGGAAGCTGTCTATTAGCCTGAGTTTATGTATTCTCTGGGGGACGCAGATGTGGAGGCCAAGCCGTATTCCAACTGATTATCACCATCGTTCTATATTTTGCTGGTCGCGAAATCCTTAACTACGACAGAAGCAGCGAGGACGAGATGCTTCAACTCGACACTATTATTTTCAACACCTTTGTGTGAATACAGATCTTCAACGAGTTGAACAACCGTCGTTTGGATAATGAATTCAACATCCTAGAAGGTCTTCATCGGAACAAGTTCTTCATCTTCATTAACCTGTGGATGGTTGGCCTCCAAGTTGGGATAGTCTTTGTAGGCGGACGTGTCTTCGAGATCAAGGAAGTAGGCATCAACGGCACTCAGTGGTCCATCTCGATTGTTGTCGCCCTCATGTGTCTGCCCTGGGGTGGTCTCGCTCGCATCTTCCCAGATGTTTGGTTCGAAAGGACTGCACGTATCGTCGGCAAGCCGTTCGTCATCGTTTACCGACTGTTGCGAAGTTTCTTCTGATCGATAGGGAGCCTTTTTAACACCAAGAAAGGAGCAAAGGATACTGCAAGTGAAAGGGGCCAGCAACGATTATCATTGCGCCACCTGAGGAAAAGGGTTGTCAGAGGTCGTAGAAGATGCGAGAAGGTCCAGAACGTCGGGCTTGGGGTTGGGCTCGTTGAATTACGCGAAGCAAAGCAGCAGCGGAGCTGGTCATGTTGGCACGTGAGATTGGTTTAATGAGGATACGAGATTCACCGATAAGTGTAGTCACATGTTTAGCATGATCAGCATCGCGGGCCATGAGAAGGAACGTTGTGGAGAAGGGTTGAGATATCTACTACCGCTTCAGATAGTAGATTCAAGTGTCGAGATCTTATTATTACTCATGTAACTTGTATTTTTTCTCCGCCATTTTTGTCTTCATACAGGTTCAGTGGCACGCCGAAATTTTCCCTCTGGCATACCTAATATGCTACTAATAGCCTCCGCTAGAAGTCTCTAACAGTCTTTGAAATGATGGCACTTTGTCTGTCAGAGTTTGATTAGCGATCCCGGCTGTAATGGGACAAAAGCTCCCTTAGGATTTTCCACCTCCGTCCAAAGTTATGGTGTTCGGATCAATTTGGAGATAAACGACCAAGAAGACAGTATTGCTCATGAGCCGGAGGTAATATTCTGACCCCAGGCGCGCCAGGCTAACCTCGCTCAGATGACGTCCGAGACATGGACAGACATCAGCATCAAGGACTTCGCTGGTAAGCTGGTATCCTATTTCCGCGAGCCCAGCCTGAGAATATGCAAGAGCGGAGAAACTTCCCATTATATGCAAGATCGGTAATAATACCAAGTTGGAGCTACAGTTGTGTCGTGACAGGGGCTACGACACACTTTACAGCCCTGGTCACACGGGTAAAAATAACCCTCAGATCAGGCCTCCCATACGAACCAAATATAAGCCTTTTTTCTTCCTCACATACCCTCCGTACGTGGCCTGAGGCCCCCTTTCGAGGGTCTCCGCGCTTCACCACAAGTTACGAAGCGCCAACTTGGTCACAGGACCGATCAAGCCGCTCGTTCCATTGCACGCAGCATAAGATCATCCCTCGCTAGGATGAGCTCCCGACGATAATAAACAAAGTGAAAGCTAAGCTGGAAAATGAGGTTGGCACTATCAAGGTGGTTATCGCCTTTGAACAGCGCAGGTAAGGGTGTCGTTTGATTTTCTTGAACAGAGCAAACATTGATAGGCTGAAGATCGGTTGTGCTGTTGCGTTAGGTACATCATCCAGCCTTTAAGCACAGCACTCCAATGGCTACCTTACTAAGTATGAGGTAACATTTTGCCGCCTATTCTAAGTATTCGTATATCTTGACCCTTTTGGTTTCAATTACGTGATTATGAGCTGGATCTCATATGCGATAACGAAGTAATAATGTTTTCTGCCATTTTGCTCGTTTTGTTCCATACTCACCCAATTTGAAGCTGAATTTCAAGATAAAACACCTGCCCGTAAAATACATCAGCGAGCGAAATTTCCGCCAGACACTGGCCAGCAGGAATTTGGATGTCCTGCTTCTTGTTCGGATTCGATTCTGGCGCCACCCTGATAGAAGCAGCTTGTCTCTCGGCCTTGTTTGAGACCAACATACGACACAAAGTCCCAAGCCTTCTTAAGCCTTTGAAAAATACGGTATACTTCAAAGCGCTGAGAAGACCATCACATATTAAAATACCATTATAAACCCATCGAGGACCTTGACGAGGTTGAAGGGCGGTAGAGTAATCAGTACTATTGAGATCAGTTTCTTTAGGGTGTTAGTCACGGCACAGGCGTAACGTACTAATGAAATGGTACGAGTGCCTTAATCTCCTCGTCAGATGGGGAACTGAGTGATGCTGGCTCCGAGACCTGACTTGTCGAATCTCCGATGTCAAAGTCTAGATCGGTACTCTGTATTCCCGACATATCTACAGTCATGGAGCTGACTCGCACGATGGCGAAAGCCCAAAAAGTCCACGTTCTTGGCAACATTGGGGTAGCTTGACAGGTGATGAGGGGATGGCCGTGTGAATTTGAGGGTTGTTGTTCGAACGAGAAGGGAAGAGTGATAACAGAAGTCATATAAGTACGCACAGCCGTAACACGTTGAAACATACCGACAGTCGGCCATCTTCCATAATCATCTCAAGTAGGTATCGCTTTGTGAAACAGAGGTAAAAAGAAAAGTTCCTTCAGGACTAACCACGCTTTTGAGTCTAGTGGAATAAAGACTTCCTCTAAATAAAGTATCTTAATATAGATGACGATGCAGATGACGATGCAGATGACGATGCAGATGACGATGCAGATGACGATGCAGATGACGATGCAGATGACGATGCGGATGACGATGATAATATAGATAACGATACACACTACAAGGTAGATGACAAGTGAGATAATATGGTAGATAATCAGATAGATGACAATATAGATAACAATATAGATAATAGTATAGATTATAATATAGATAAAATATAGGCAATAATATAGATAATATTGTAGATAATAATATAGATGAAAATATCAGAAAAGGTTATATATATTAAATTTTAGCTAAGAGGTGGGGGAACTACCTAGGAGAAGTAAAAAGTTGTAAGGTATAAGTATATTTAACGTAAGTTCATATAAGTAGTCTCGAGAAACGAGAGCTTCTTACAATAGAGAGTTTAAATTCAACAACTTCATATAAGTACTAGGCTGCTTCTAGCTATATCCAAGCCTGGTATAAATAGAAAGTCTCAAGCAGCCTAGATTGGTGTATGTGAAGCAACAACACAACACCAGAATTCATATATATCCAAGTACAACGTTTTCAACCTAACACAAGGCGCAGGACTAACTATGCACACACTATCTATCCTTACTGTCTTTTTACTTCTGACGCATCTGTAAGCAACATACCAACCCAGTTACCACACATTCATAACAAGCCAGATCAATTGCCGAACTCCATTCTCTCTGTGCCTGTCAAACCAAAACCAATGGGCCGATCGACATAGACGCCACAGTTGCTGTAGCAAATGATCCCTGTAATGATCTCATCTGGGGTAAGAATACTTCTATTTGAATTTCTATATCTACTACTGCTCTCAGCTCATGATAACTAGCACCTAAATTTGTCCAACCTCAACCCGATCACGGTGTTACTTGGGAGGGTGGGACAACGAAATTCGTTGGCCCTTATGTCAGTTAAACATTTACCGACAGCTTACGTTACCTGAATCTTACTAAGAAATAGTTACAATGCGGATCGAATGGCAGGTGTATAGACGGACACCGCTTTTTTTTAGATTGCCGAAAACACAATCCTAATGCTGACAGTACTTGCCAAGAATGTGGGACTTATGAGTTGACAAAACGCGGAAGTATACTTTGCACAGGATAACAGTTAGGATGAATAAATTGTATTAGCAAGCAATACTTCGTACCAAGTTCACAACAATAGTCCCAATCGATTTCAATATGAATAGACCAGTACTCAATATTGTTCTTGAATGCAGCCGACGCGGCGGCGGTGAGGGATGGACTCCTGAAAATTGATAAAATGATTTGAGAAGTCAAACTAGATTGACCCGTTAGTGTATAGGTGAAGGAGAATGTTAATTCGGAGAAATAACATTGACGCGCCTCGAGCCACCGCGGGCTGGCAGGACCGTTCTCACCCATCATCCGAGACAAGCGTGCGAACCTCCTTCACTTCTACGGGCAACAATCTCATGTACCATGCGATTCAATAGCTGAGGTCAGTTTTGAAATGAGCCAGCTTCGGCTCGTGGGCAGTTACCAAAGTGATGATTGGGCAATTTAATTGAGGAAAATTGACAAACGCTGGTGGCTACACGCCACGACGACAACAGCCAGGGTCCCAGGGATGACTGCGGTAGGGGCAAAATCCAGCCACTCTCGGCATAGTGGACGGCGGCAAAGGTGAGAACTGTGTACGCTGGCGACGGACATTAAACTACATAAAAAGTGTTGGGTTCTTCGTTGGTTCATCGCAGGTCATTATTGATCGTCCCCTTTTACAAGTGGCACTGGTAGCAGTCTTGGCGATTGGACCAATAGACGGAGCCGGCCTCGGTTCACCAGCAATGCTTCTTCAGCCGAGTTTATCGGCCACTGTTGGTTTAATCGTCAGGGTAATCGCACGCCATACGTGATCTCGTCGTACGGGTGCAAACTGGTGTTCTGGTAATCGGTTGTTGTATTACTATATTATATAGCGTGTGGCATTATATAAGGCTCTAGATCTAAAGTATAGTAATTACTTACTAATTACTATAGTATTTAGCTATAGTTAGCGCTGGATGCTGGATATCTATAGCTAGTAAGCTATAAAGAATATACTACTATATATATAACAGTATATATAATTACTATATACCTTATAATATAATATAATTAATATTAGTAATTTTTCTTTTTATTATATATCCTGATATCTATCTATTTATAAAAAAAATAATATCTCTTATAATCTATATCCTTTTACCTAAATAACGTCCGAATATCTATTTATCTACTCTATTTAAAATACTTATTTCTCTATTTAAATAGTTATATAATTTAAATTAATAAATCTCTCGAGGGTGTAATTTATATTATCTTTTATAAAAATATTGATAATATTATTATCTCTATTAATCTACTATATTTTATAGAATTTACAATATTTCTATAACTACTTTAATATTATAATATTAATTATTAAATATATCGTTTTAGTAATACTAAGTTTTATAAGGTACTTATAAAGAAAATATAAGTTAATATATATAATAGTTAGAATCTAAGCAAACTTTTAGTATTCTAGGTTTTTCTTCAGTAATATAATTATAATATAAGTAGAATCTATATTAACTACTATAATATAAATCTTTAAAGTAAATATACTTCTAGTAACTTTCTTACTTTTAGTACATAAATAATATATAAAGTTACTATAGAGGTTAAACTAGCTATTACTAATTATAATCTTTTAGCTTAAAAGTATTATAAATTCTAGTTAAGATAAGAAGTTAGTATTATTAGTAAAACAACTATTAATAAAAATATAGAAACTTACCTTAGAGAGGTTAAATAATATAAAGTTAAGATCTCAGTTAAGATACTTTATTTACTACTTAAGATATTTATTAAATATAGTAGTATTATCACTTAAAAAGTATTATTTTTATATTACATATAAAAGATTAAATAAAGTTTCTAGTTAGTATATAAAAGTAAGATATATATTATATATATATTATTTAATATAGACTTTCTTCAATATTCCAGATATAGTATTTATATATATAAAAGCTAGTTTTTACTTTTAGTATTTTTAATATAAATAGAGGTAATTACTATAAAGTAATAAAATATATCTATTAAATATAAGAAACATAGTTTCTAAAAGTATAATCTTAAGCTTCACTTTAAATAAAGGTTTTTTAAGTTCCTTATTCTCTTAGTGAGAAAATATTATATTAGAGAGACTGAGGATATTATTAGTTTATATAATAATAAGGTTAATAATATTATTTTAAGTACTTAAGATGAGGAAGTATAAGTTATATATTAAAGTCTCTATTTATAACTCCTCCTTATAGTATATAAAGTAAGTTACCTATTAGTAGATCCTAATTTTAGTAAGGTTATAAAGTAACTTAATAATAATTATTATAAAGTTTAGAGGATATTATTTTTTAAGGTATAAAGATAGTTTAGGTATAATAAACCTTATAAGCTCTATTTTAACTTGAGTATAAACTTAAGTAATATTATAAAATTATTCTATTATATCTTTATACTTAAGGAAAATTAGAATTATAACTAAAATTAACTACTAGCTATAATTTTAGATTATTGGTAATTATATTAAAATCTTAAACTTACTATAATCTCTAAAAGTTTAAATTATAAATCTTAACTTCTAATATACTTTATTAGTATCTTTATTTTTAATCTTATTAATAATATAAAATTTAAAGAACTTATAGTTTTCATATAAAATAAGATTATATTAAATAATATTAATAATACTATTATTAATAATACTCTTAACCTCCTTTTTAATTGATTTTTTAAATAATAAGCTGGATATTATAATTATATTTTTTATATAGAGGGTAAGTAAGAATACTAAATCTAACTATTTTTTAGCTATAAGATATACTATAAAATAAGATTTGTAACTAAATGTTAGAGGTAGTAAACTAACTATATACTTATAAGTTATAAAATTTAGAGATATTACAGACTTAAGCTTTAGAGCTTATGTAGTATATAGCTATTAGGGCTCCACACAGCTGTTATATTTATAGTCTAGTGAAGAGTTTTCACTCTAGGTGTAAACTTTTTAAGTTTATTATAAATCTATTTAGATATTACTGAGATCCCTCTTATAGCTAGCTTCTAATATTAATAAACTTTCTATCTAAGTTTAACTTAGTAGTAACTAGTAGACTAATTAAATAATAATAGATACTAAAATAATAATAGATAATAGTAGTATAGATCCTAATATAGGGGATCCTACTAATTAGTAGTAATTAGTAGACTAAACTGCAACTAAGAACTAAGCTTTTTAAGAGGCTTTTATAAAGTTTTAATAGGATTAAGTAGCCTTTATGTAAATAATACAGGCGATATAAATTTCCCACGTTAAGTGAAAGCTCCTTCTAATAAGTATCCCCTTTAATAGTAATACTCTCCACTTTCCAGCCTGGAGGATAACGATTTAGTATAAGCTTATAGTTAATTAGCTTTTTATTAGGAGACTAGAGGATCTTTAGTAGTTCCTATAGATTAACCTCTCACTAAAAGTCTAGATATAGGTTAGTAACTTCTATATAACCTAGGAGCTTATATATAAATAGAATATTAATATATTCCTCTAGTATCTTACTAACTATTATAAGAATCCCCACTATAGTATCTAGATTCTAGAGAAGATCTAATATATCTAATAGGAGCTAAAGTAAATATTTACTAAATTCTTTATTAAGTTTAAATTAGCTTTAGGATAGACTAGAGGGTATACCTAGTTAGGTGATATTCAGCTTAATTACTTTTACTTAGCTCTCTTATATAGAATTTATATAGTTACTATTAGCTGTAAGATTAGCTAGATAGATTACTATACTATAGTCTAACGTTATTATATAATTACTATAGACTTTAAGATTCTTAATATAGAGTTATAAAGTTAGAATTAATCTTAATCCTAACTATAGGTAGGATTAGTAGTTAATCAGAATAAGGATATATTAATAATAAATATAGAAGCTATATAGGTTACTCTAATACTAATATAACGCTATAATATTACTAGTATTCCTCACTAGGGGGAACTTAGTAGTAATAATATTATAATAAGTAAATTATAGTAGTAGACTATAGTAAATATATAGAGAGCTTAGTAGGTAGACTTAGCTACTTTTTAGGTTTATATATAGATTAGTATTTATATTTATTATAATGCTAAGGATTATTTTATTACTAAATACTAATTATATCCTACTTACCTACTAATAATTTTAAATACTTATATCTAGACTATTTAAATAGATAAAGAGATTATAAATAATAAGGGAAAAGACTAACCTCCTAGAAGAGACTCTCTAGGGGGTAGAATAATATAACTACTAGTAATATTATTATAGTAATAGATAAGATTAGGAAGATATAAAGTTAGATAGATAAATTATCCTTCTTAGTCTCTATATTATTAAATAATACATTCTTTATCTCTATCTTGATTAATAGTAATTATAATTATTATAGAGTAGTTAATAAGGATTTTATATTATAATATAATTTTATATTTATTAACTTACTATAGTTTTACTAGCTGGATATTATTCTAAATACTAACTGAAATATAGAAATTACTAAGATAGTTAAAGTTTAAATTAACTTTAATAGCTGAATATCTAAAATCCTATTTTATATTATATTTAGAATAGTGTAACTAGTTATCCTGGGGAAACTATAATTATAATATTATTAGGTAATTCTAGATTCTATAAAGAATAAAATAAGGATAGATTTAGTTAGTAATCTTATAATATAGATTATTAGTAATAAACTAAAAAGTAAGTTTATTAAAGATTTTACTAATTTTATTAAGTTACTAATTTTAATATCTTTAAGGCTAGAGTAAGGAGGATATAGGTAGCTAGTAACTAACTTATTATAAATTAATATAGTTTTTATAATTATATTACTGATAATATTAAGATAGAAGATACTAATCTTACTAGCTATCTATATTTCTTTTATAGATCTATTTAATAAGGAGAAAGTTTCTAACTTTCTATTATACTGAAGGATATATAACTACTATATTTACCTGAAGAAGAATCTAGATAGGATAGAGTTAGACTTCCTATAGGAACCTCTCTATAATATACTGAGGGAGTATCTCCTTAAAGTTTATTACTAAATTACTAACCTGATAGATAAAAATTAAGTTTAAATTAGTTTCTTAATAGTAGGGATATTTATCCTCTTAGTAAAGAAGCTGGGAGGGAAGTAGTATTTCTATATTAACTATCAGGCTCTTAATACTATTAGTTACTATAATTACTACTTCTTACTATTAATTAAGGAGACTTTATATTTATTAACTAGAGCTATATAGTTTATAAAGGTTAATATCTAAATAGTATTCTATAAGATCTATATTACAGAAGAAGATAAATATAAAATTATATTCTAAATATAGTTTAACTTATTTAAATAGTTTATTATATTATTTAGATTAATAAGTATATTTATTATATTTTAGTAATATATTAATAGAGTATTTTAAGAGATATTAGATAATTGTATTATAGCTTATCTTAATAATATCCTTATTTATAGTTACAGATTAAAAAGTAACTATAAAGTTAAAGTTATTTAGATTCTTAAGTAGCTATAGGAGGCTAGTTTATATTTAGATCTAGAGAAATGTAAATTCTTAGTAAAAAATATAGAATATCTTAGGTTTATTATTAAGGTAGAGAAGAATATCTATTATAATCCCGAGAAAGTTAAGGTTATTAGGGAGTGGGAGAAGTTTAGGAATATCTAGAGTGTCTGGAGTTTCCTCAGTTTTATAAACTTCTATTATAATCTAGTTAATAACTTTTCGAATCTGATAGAATTTCTTACTTAATTAATATAGAAAAGTATCCTATTCTGCTAGGATAAGATATACTAAGAGGTATTTAAAATATTTAAATTAATATTTATCTTAAAACTAATTATAATTTAGTGAGATTCTGAGAAGTTTATAGTAATTAAGGCTTATTATTTAGAGATAATTCTAGGAGGTTATTTTTTATAGGAGGATAAGGAAGATATACTCTAGTTAGTAGTTTACTATTTAGTTTAGTTAATCTTAATATAGTAAAATTATATAATCTATAATAAGGAGCTATTAGTTATTATATCTTACTTAAAAGTATAGTTAGTAGAATTATAGAATATTATGGAATTTTTTATTATCTTTTCTAATTATAAGATTTTAAAGTATTTTATAAGTTTAAAATCTATTTTAGAGAGATAAACTAAGTAGGTAGAGATTTTATTAGAATTTAATTTTATCCTATAATATTATTTAGACTACTTTATAGTGTATCTAGATATTTTATTATAATAGAGCTAGAATAATATTATAAAGTTATAATTACTAATATAGATTCTCTAGCCTATTTAAATTAATATTAAGGATATAGTAGAATCTTTCTAAGTAATCTTAATTGGAACTATTAAAACTAAGGAGGAGAATTTAGAGGTTATACTAGAAGAGATATACTACTAATAAAATACTGATGAATTACTAGATATATACTATATAGATATTATAGTGGGGGAGGTATATTATTAATAAGCTACTAACAGATTATTAGATAGATATATTATTTTTAAAAGTATTATATTTTCTACCCTATAGAATTAAGAGATTATAGTAATATTGATATATTTAATCTACTTTAAGGTAATTTAGTAGATATTAAGGATATTTCTATCTATAGTAAATATAAGAATATAGATAACTAACTATTTAGTGGGATTTAATAGAATATTATTATACTGAGGTTAAATCTAGATTCTAGAGTATAAGCTATTAATAACTATAATCTTTTAGATAGTTTATAATTTCCCTATTTTTAGCTACTTAGATATTAACTTAATATTTATAACTTTCTTATAGGATTAATATTAAGATAGAATATTAAGAGATATTAAATAGTTTACATAGATATATAATATCTGCTACTATTTATATAAAGGTTAGTAATGTTATTAGGAGCTTTTATAGTCTCTCCCGATTTCTAATTAGTTCTAGTTCCAGATTTCTATTAATTTTATAATAAAATTATTATCTATAAGGAATAAGGATTCTAAGTTCCTTATAGTTATTATAGACTAATTATCTAAATATATCCAGCTTAAGGTAATAATATTAATATCTATAGAAATATATATAGAGTGTTTCTGAGATACTTAATAGTAATTCTATAAGTTCCCTATATTAATTATTATTAACTATAGTTTAGACTGAGTAGGTATTTTTTAGTTAATATTATATTAGCTTACAGAGATGTAATAATTACTCTTAATATTATTCTACCTCTAGATAGATAGTAGGATAGAATAGGTAATATTAGAGATCCAGACTTTTCTGTAGGTATATATTAATTTCTTACAGCTAAACTAACTATTATATATTACTATATATTAACTAATATTAAATAATAGGAGTTTTTCTATTACTAGAGTAAGCTTTAATAAGTTTCTAAATAACTTTAAAGTAATACTAATTCTATCCCTTCAGATTAAAAACTACTTTATCCTCTTAGACTCTAAGAGGATTTTAATATTTTTTACCTACCTTAAGGAAGATATTATCCGTATTTAGATAGTGATAGTATATATATAGTAGCGTGATAAGATAGATATAAACTAGAGGTGATAAATAGTAGAGAAGTTCCAGGTAGGTAATAAAATTTAGCTTTTATTATATTATATTAAAATAAACTAACTAAATAAGAAATTTAATTAGGCAATCTGTAAATACTATATTATTAATATATTAAGCCTACTTAATATTATAGTTAATATCTCAGTAAGTATATATTTTATATTTTATATTTACCTTATTAAATAGACTAAAGATAATATTTTACTTTTATAGTAATATATAGATATCCACCCTAATTCTATCTTAATATTAGTAAGAGAGGATAGAGAAATATAGCAGGAATATAAAGTAGAGAAAATCCTCACTATAAAGAATACTTCAGGATAAGAATATAACTAAAATATATTAGTAAAATAGAAGGGATATAATATTTTAATATAGAAACTACTAGAGAGCTTTATTAATAATAAGGTAATATTATATTTTAAGTTATAATATAGAGATATTAAGGAAAGTAATAAACTAAAATTAATTTACTAATAGTAAAAAACTATATAGACTATAGGCTAGAAATTCTAATAAATATAATAAACTACTAAATTATAGTCTAAAAGCTTACTTATTATTACTAAAAATATTATTATTCTCCTATATTTCTTTCTCCTCCTTATTACTCTTAATAGTAATTAGAAGTTCCTTTTTATAACTAGAATATTAAAGTTAGAGGTGGGTGGTAGTAATAATATAGTTATAATAAATAGGAAAACTACTTTCAGTAAGACTGAGGATATAGCTGCAGTAGTAATAGGGAGTATTTTAAGTACTGGAGAGTATTATAGTATCCTACTATAGGATATTAATTTAATAAAAGAGAAAGAGAAGGAAGAAGATAACTTACTATTATTTATACAATATTAATAAGGTTAGTAGTAAACTACTAGAAGTTAAAGATAGGAGTGGGGGTGAGAATATTTTTATTATAAGTAGAGGAGGTTATAGATATAGTAATAATATATACTGGAGGTTTCTATTAAGTATAGTAAAGATATTTATTATAATATTAAACTGTAGTAGAGAAGGTAGCTAATAGGATAGAAGTGTGATAGCTTTTAAAGTTATTTATATTAGTGGAAGCTATATTTTCTATAAGGATAGTTTAGCTTGTAGTAATTAAGTTATTAATTTAGTAATTAGTAGTATAAAGTTTAGTATTTATAGTAAAGAGGTTATAATTCTATTTATATTTACTTTTTATTATAAAGTATTAATAGTAGGAGAAGTTACTATTAAGTATATAGAGTTATAACTTCTTAGTATAATTCTACTTAGTATAGTATAGGAGGTAGGTAGAAGAGACTAACTAGGGGGGGAGGTTAAACTTATTATTAGAATTACTTTTAATAATATAACTACTATAAGTATAAAGGAGAGGAAACCTAGGGAGGTTATTTAGGGGACTAGTAATAGTAGATATAATATTAGTAATAAGGAAGGAAGGTAGAGTTATAGCGATTTAGTAATATTAAGGTAGGTGCAGAAAGAGGAATTTAAGTTATATATTAAAAGAAGGAAAGATATAGAGGGTAGAAGAGAGGAAAGCTTATTTTATAGTTATAAGGGAGGATTAGTTAAAATACTAGATTACTTAATTACTAATTTAGATATAAAGTAACTTAATTTTTATTATTAGCTATACTATCTAATATTAGAGGTGTATCAGGAAGATATAGTAATAACTAATTTTTGCTACTAACTAGAAGTTAATATATAACTAAGTAAGTTTAAGGTTTATAATAATTATTATTGTTATAGTAACAGAAGGGGGAATTAGTAGGGAGTATATTATAGACCTAAACCTTAGGGCTTATTTAGTATATAGCTATTAGGATCCTATATAGTTACTATATTTACAGTCTAGTGAAGAGTTTTCACTCTAAGTGTAAACTCTTCAAATTTATTATAAACCTATTTAGATACTATTAAGATCCTTCTTATAGCTAGCCTCTAATAAGAGATAGTAATTAAATCTGAAGTATTTAAGATAAAAATAGTATATTACTAGCTATTTAAGAGGGGAGGATATTATTATCTCTTAAAGTAGAAGCAGTATAAAGTATTAGTGATATATTTAAAGTTTTAAGGATAGTTACAGATTAAATAAAAATAGTTATATAGAATTATAAGCTTCTATCTACTATTAAGTTACTAAAAGATTCTTAGTCTAGCTGAAAGTTAGTATATAAAGTTATAAATACTAACTTTTATAAAATTATAACTTTAGCTATATTATTATTAATCTCTTATTTATTACCTTTATAATACTATTTTATAACTATTAATTAAAACTCTTAAAAGCTATAAAGTAGCTTAAGAATATAAATTTTACTATAAATATTAATAAGGAGGTATAGTCCTTACTAGCTTTTTTTCTCTCACTATATATATATAAGAGTCTGGAGCGGAAAGGTTATTATATTTAGTTACTTTTACTTTATACCTATAGTGATATCTAAACTCTTCACTCTATATATAATTCTAACTGTAAATTATATCCTAAAATAGTATTTATACTAATACCAGCTTGTAACTAGTTTAAATAGTAATAAAATTTCCTATTATTGTGGATAATTATACCCCTAGTTATTATTAGTTTCACTAGAGGAAGGTATATTATATATATTATTATATATAGTATACTGATAGAGTTAAAAGTATTAATATTTATAGTGTGTAGCCTATAGGTTATATATAGGCTAGATCTCGATACTCTAGGTAATTAGTTACTAATTACCTAGTAGGTAGTGATAATTAGTAGTTAGTTATTACTAGTAGTTAGTCTCTACTACTAAGTTATACTATATAGTTAGTATACTATAGAATCTTAATAACTTTATAGCTATTATACTACTAATATTAATAAATATCTTTTTTTACCTTTTAACTATAGTATATCATATTTTTATATATAAGATAAAATTAATTAAATAACTTATATCTTTTAACTAAATAACTTTCTAAATTCCCTCTTTTTATTCTCAATAAGTAATTTATCTCTCTATAGAAATTATTATATTATTTATATTAATAAATCTCTCTAGAGTAGAGTTTGGGGACTTATTAGTGAAAATATTAGTAAGATTATCCTTACTATTAATCTACTATATTTTATAGAGTTCTTAATATTTATATAATTACCTTAAGGCTACAATATTAATTATAAGTTTCTTCTCTTTTATAATATTAAGTTTTATAAGGTATTTATATAATAAGTATAAGTTAGTATAGATAATTACAGAAATAGGAGGAAAGTTATAATAAATTATAATTTTTTATAAAGATATAATAATAGTATATATAAAATTTATATTAGTAACTATAATATAGATCTCTAAGGTAAGTATACTTCTAGTTACTTTTTTACTTTTTGTTGAAAAGTAATAGATTAAATTACCTTAAATTATAAACTTACTTTTACTAGTAGTTATCTTTTAGCCTAAGATTATTATAAATTCTAGTTAAGATAATATATTAATATTATTAGTAAAGAAACTATCTATAAAAATATAGAAGTAGATTTTAGAGAGGTTAAGAGGGATAAAAGTAAACTTTCAATCTAAGTATTCTATTTACTATTTAATATATTTATTAAGAGTGATAATATTATTACTAGAGGGTTATTAATATTATATTATATATAAGAGGTTAAAAAGTATTTTAGACTAGTAAATGAAAGTAATATATACTTTATATATATATTATTTAATATAGGTTTTTTTAAGTATCTTAGAGTTTATAAGGATATTAATAATAGTAAGTTTATAGTTTTAGTTTTTTTATTTAAGAAGGAGGTTTTTATTTTAGAGGAAGAATATACTACTATTAAATACTAATAATATTAATTCTATAAGGAAAATTTTAGATTTTACTATAAGGAAAGTCGTTACTAAATTTTTATTATTTTATTAAGTAAAAATAATATTAGAAAAACTAAAAGTATTATTAGTTTATATACTAATTATACTAAATATCTTATTATTAGGTTAAGAAATAAGAAGGTAAATAGTATAAGTGGATATCTCTATATATAATTATTCTTTATAGTGTTTTAAGTATATTACCTACTAGTAGGTATTAGCTTCAGCTAAACTATAGAGTAATTTAATAATTATTATTATAGATTCTAGAAAATATTCATCTTTACAGTAAGTTAGTAACTTAACTATAATATATCTTATAAGTTCAGTTTTAGCTTAAGTATAAATCTAAATAATATTTTTTAGTTAGAGGAGGAAGTTTTTATCTTTTATAATATAGGGATAATAGTTATAATTAGTTTTTAACTACTTCTCTAAATTATAGGAGACTAAGTAAGAATTATAAGCTTCCTATTATTTCTAAAACCATAGATTATAAGTTTTAACTTCTTATATATTTAGTTACTATCCTTATTCTTTATTTTATTAATAATTTGAAACTTAAAGATAGTATAGTTTTTATAGAGAATAGGATTATATTAGATGCTTCTAACTATACTATTATTAATAATATTTCTTACGTTCTTCTTTATTAACTTTTTAAAGGGAAAGTTAGAAGTAATAATAATCTTTTTTTAGTAGAGGAATTAAGAGAGGATTAGGTTAGCTTTTTCCTTAGCTATAAGGAAAGCTATAAATTAGTTTTTTTAGATACTTTCTTATTAAGAGAGATTTTTCTAGTTAAATATAACTTTTAAGAGTTTAAGGAATAGCTTTATAGTTTTCTAATATTTAGTATACTTATTTTTATTAGAGGGTAGTAGTATATTACTTTTAATATAAGGTGGGAGGATACTAATATTTTCTAGTATTTCTTAAGTATTTAGAGATCTAAGAATAATAGAGGATAAAATTAAGGTAAGTAAAGTTTCTTGAGAGGAATCTCTAGCTTTATTAATATTACTATTATTATATCTATAATAGAAGTATTTCTATATTTCTATTAGGATATATAGTTAAGGAGAATTATTATTACTTTTATAATATATTTTTACAGTAGTTAAGTAGAACTCTTAAGGATTATAAAGAAGGTTAATAATATATTTCTTACTATAGCAAGTAAATAAGTAGAAGGGATTTTACTAATCTTTCTTTTCATACTATATATATATAAGGAACTATAGTAGGAGGTTTATAATTTATAATATATTAGGATTATTACAAGTAACTATAGTAGTATTAATAATCCTTTTTATATACTTATAGTAGATAGTTTTAGTTACTTTTTAGACTGCCTATATCTATAAGACTATCTCTAGGGATAGAGTGGAGTCTTTAGTAAGCTAGGGGTAGGTTCTAAAGATAAAGAGTGTAAATATAAGACTATTTAGGCCAGTAATATTATTTATTAACTTATAAGTAGTTTAGAGATAATATTTCTATAATAATAATAAGTATTCTTAATAGTGGATCTTATATATATAATAGAGAAGAGTATAGTAATATTCTATCTTACTAAAATTATTATAGGCTTTAATAAGTATAATTCTGATAGTTAAGTCTATTATTTTAGCTTCTAAGTGGAAGTTTTTAGATTGGAAGTTTATTTTAGTATTAATAGAGATAAAATTAGGTGGATCTAGGTAAATATTAATTTAGTATACTTTAAGAGTTTTCTATATTAATCTTACTGAAATATTAAGAAGGAATTAAATAATATTAAAGACTATAGCTATATTAATAATATAGAGGATAGAATAGTTACTTTTAAAGTAAAAGATATTAATAATAACTTTAAAGTTAAAGTTAATATTATTATAGAGAGTAAATCTAAATTAAGAGGAGGTAATACTATATATCTAGTATTATTAGTAGTATTTTTTGAGAGTTATAAAAGTTTCTTAATTAACTGGATATTTAGTTTTATAGAGAATTTTTTAAACATATATAATAGATAGATATCTAAAGTGATAATAAAGTTTCTGGATCTTAATTTCTGTTAGGTATAAGGAAGTAAGTATTTCCTCTTTATTTAGTAATATTTATAAATACGTCTATTTATATATAATTAGGATAATGTTCTTGTTTTAATATAACTGGTTATAGATATTATTGAAAGTAATATTTAGGTAATCTGTATTAGTGAGGTATAATAGAAATAGGATTTTGTAAGAAGCTATATAGAATATTATTATACTGAGTGGTATAGGTATATTAATTATACTTATTATTTTTATAGGTTTATCTCCTCTAAAATAAATAGAAATTAATTCTCTTCTGGAAGTTTTTAAGAGAATAGAGGAAAGAATAGTTTATTTTAGAATATTAAACTGGAAGTAGCTAGCTATAAAGTAGCTAGTAGTGTCTAAGTTAGATAAAATCCTTTAGAAAACTATATCTAAATAGTATCTTTTGAGGATAAATATAAATAATGGAGTAGTAATCTCCTTAGTTATATTATTTTCTTTTATTAGGATATAGGTTACTATTTAATTCTGGAGGATTCTCACAATCTTTTAACTATCTAGGGATATAGATTATTTTTTAAAGTAAGAAGTTATAAAGTTATTTAAAGAGTTACTTAGAGGATTAGGTATTTTAGGTTAATTTTTAAGATAGTAGTCTTGGAGGTAATATGCTACTATATTATTTTTGATAGTAATTTTATAAGTACTTCTGAGGTTATTATTAAAATTTCTAATTTTTTATATTAAGTGAGGAAGTAGTAATAAGTGGGTATTAATATATCTACTATATAGAAGTTAGGCTTATATTAGTTATAGAAGTCTCTTTTTCTTTAAGAAAGTATTTTATTAATTAGTAGCTAAGTTTACTATACATATAATATGTTTTATTAAATTAGCTATATAGTGTTACGACCCGTTGGAACTACAGGACCAGGGAACGCCCCGCAAGGCACTCAGCAGTTACAGGACCTTTGTATGCAAGATGACACGGAAACAACAGGAACTCTGCTTAATATAGAAGAACTATAGTATAAGTTATATAGCAATAAGGAGAGGACTGATCTATAATAAGTGGTCCCTAGGTTAAGACCGACATACTAAGGGTAGTCTATAGTGAGGACCAACTTCAGGATATTGGTCCCTAAGGATCAGGATTTATATATAGGATAAACTTAAGTCTGCTTAAAGTTAGACTTCTATAGCTCTTCAGTAATTAACTTATTACTTCTTATGAATACCTCTTTAGAGACTTTCAGCCTTACCCTTATAATTATCTCACAACCCTCTTATTAGACTTACACCTAATCACTATAAGCCCTAAAAACCTGATCTTATCAGCATGATAATAATATTATTACCTATATATTATAATCTTAACTTACTACTAACAGACTCACCTCTGCTAGACCTAAGGCTAGCTGTAATATTTTAATTACTCCTATTTAGTAAGTTAACCCTATGAAACCTACTTAATAGTATTTAGGAAAAAATATTACCATATCTACTAAATACTAAACTCCTTCTACTTCTTCTAGTTCTCAAGGAACACCCCCTAAGGGTAAATAACCTATTAAGACCCTAGACCAGGAAATAAAGGATATCGAACCCTCTAGCAACAAAGAGGATAATACTGCCAAGCTTATATAATAGCTCCAGAAGACTAATAGAGATATGGCTAAGATGCAGGAGATTATCAACAGTAACGCTATAAAAGTCTATTAACTCCAGCAGAATCTCTATAATAATCTGGATCAGTAGTAACTCCTCGCTCTTCAGTAGGAAGTTAACATTCTTTACACTGCTACTAATATTATCCAGACTCCAGTTAAGTCACGTGAGAAACTTCAACTCAATATACCTCAGGTTTTTAATAGAACTCCTAGATATCTTAAAAGATTCCTCACTTAAGTTAGAGCTTATTATTAGTTTCATAACCTCAGTTTCAAGAATAAAGCTAAATAAGTTATTTATACTACCTTATTCCTTAAAGGAAGAACTTTCATATAGTTTAAACCTCATCTTACTGATTTTCTTACCCACAATTGGAACAATCTTAAGCTAGAGATTTAGACTATCTTTACAGACTACTATAGCTTCAAAAGCACTCTAATCTCACTATTCTAAAAGCTAGATAAGTAATAATAATATAAATAAGATCTTGCAGCTCTCAAACAGAAAGATGCAACTATATACTATATAGCTGAATTTAGATATATTTATATTAGACTTAACTATACTGATAATACTAAAATCTTTATATTTTATTAAGGACTGAAGGAAGATATTAAAAACAAACTTATTAAGCAAGACAGACCTAATAACTTTATCATATACGCCAAACTCACTATTAAGATTAATAACCAACTCTTTAAGTATCACCATAAGAAAGAAGAACAGTAATAACCTTAGTAACCCAACAGTAGACGCAAGTACTAAGAACCACTATATACCCACTAGAGCCAACATAACAATTAGGAAACTAAATAATAATTTACCCCACAATAAAGCATATCTCACAGTTACCATAGCGGACCTATAGACCTTACTACTGGAGCTGCTATTAAAGATAATAAATAATAAGACTTCAAATACTATAATTATAATAAACCAGAATATATAGCTAAAAACTACTACTTACCTAAATGTTAGCAGTAAGGATAACAATTTCAGCTAGTATCTAAATAAACCCAATAAGTTAATATCGCCAAGAAGGAAATACCCTATACCTCTCTAACCTAGATAGCCTGTTTTAACGATACCTATATTATATACTAAGGATCTAAGGATAATGCAGGATAGTATCCTAAGAAACCTTTTGGACGATCAGGATATAATATTATATTATATGATACACTATAGCATACCAAGAAGATACTAGTAGTAGCTATTATTAAGAAGGAAGAAGACTTTATATTAGTCCCTAAATAAGACTGGATGCAAGAGAATAAAGTAGTATTACTATAGCTGTAGGCAGCTGAGAAAGAACTTTACTGCAGGTTTAGCTAAATATCTGATAGATAGCTACTACAGAAGATTCAGCATTGAATCCAGTAAAAAATTAATACCAGAGGAAACCTACCTCTCACTTGAGCCCTCGCGCAACAACTTGAAGCAAGCAACAGAATGCTAACAAAGACCCTCACTATAGTTAAACACCATAAGCTGGAATGTAAGGTTAAAGAATAACTTAATAATCTCTATTAGTAAGGATATATTAAAATTAGTCTAGGAATCTATATTAATCTAAGTAACCTATTTAGATTAATTAATAATAATATTAAGTTAGATGATAATATTATTATAAACTTAGGATCCTCTATTTTGCAGCGACCAGGTAGTGAAGAAGGTAAGTAACTTAGGATTAAGAAGATTCACCTAACTTAAGATAAGTAATTTATTATATTTTATAGAGTTCTAGGTAATTAGACCCTAAACTACCCTAAGATAATTCTCTATAATATAGATAATAAACTTCTATGAATTAATCATCCAGCTCACTAAACTATCTTTTAGGTATATTATGTATAAGATGATTGTATGCTACACCTTAGTAATAAATTTGATAGATAATTTTTCCTATAATGATTTAAGTATAATCTAATTCTGAATGTGTATCTTAATATAGATCTACTATTTTGGGAACTTTGACGTTTCAATAAAGACCACTTTATAATATTTACACCCAGTGAAAACTACCCTATAGTATACGTAAACAACATTATTAGTAAATAAATAGACTGTGAGTTAGATTACTATATAATTCACTATATTAATAAGGTAAGAGAATGATATTATTAACGTAACAAACTTCAGAAGTAAGGAAAAGACACTAAAGACAGACCAGTACTACTAATACTGAAGTATAGAGAATTAATACTCAGTAAGGTATTTTAGGAAGGAAAGATTATAATCTACTATTATAAAGATGGAATAATATTAGAATAGAGATACTGTAAGTAGTTAAAAAACTAAACTTACCTACTGAATAAGGATAAAGAAAGGTAATTCAGATAAGGTCCTTATATTTAGTAATAGTAGAATATAATAATAAACACCTTCACCTCAACCTAACGGTAAATAGATATAAGATATAAGCCTTAATTAATTATAGTGTTTAAGGAAACTTTATATCACTATAAGTAGTGAATAAATAACAGATCCTATAGATAATAAAAACTAAACTATACTAGCTATATACTATTAAAGGAGAAAGTGTTAAGTATAGTGGAGGTATTATTAACTTAGAGACTATACACCTCCCTTTAAACTACTATAGCTAGAAGGAAGATTATATCTTTAATATAATAAAAATAAGTAATCAGAAAATTATCTTAGGAATCCTATAATTATAAAAAAATAACCTACAGATAGATTAGAGGACTAACTATCTTTAATAGAAGAATTTAGTCCCTAAAGACTCTCTAGATAATAAGATCCTATATAAATCAGATATAACTCTGAGAGTATAAAGATTTATTACCTACCTTAAGATTAAGAATATAGTAGCCTAGATATTAAATATTATAGAAGTAGTAAGAGTTAATAATAAGATAGATTAACTTTAGACTATCCCTAATAAATACTAGATTTATAAAACACTTTTTGCAGAAGAACTTAAAACCAGACTACCAGAATATATAAGCTATAATTATAAGATCCTTTTAAAAGAGGGGAAGGAGCCTAGATTCAGTAAAATCTATAGACTTAATTAAACAGAAATAGAAGCACTTAATAAGTACATTAATAAACACCTTAAGAAAGATTATATTAAATATTTAATATCACTAGTAGGAAGCTTAATCCTGTTTATATTTAAGAAAAATGGTAAGCTACAACTTTATATTAATTATCAACAACTTAATAATATAATAATTAAAAACTAATACCTATTACCACTTATATCAGAACTATAAAACCAACTTTATAGAGCTAACTAGTTTACAGCCTTTAATCTTAAAAGAGCCTATAACCTTATCTAAATCAAAGAAGGTGAAAAATAGAAAACTATTTTCAGGATAAGAAAAAGACTATATAAATACCTTATAATACCTTTTAGACTCACCAATACACCCACAATATTTCAATCCATAATTAACCACACACTACATAAATACTTAGATATCTTTTATATAGTATACCTTAATAATATCCTTATCTACTTAAGAATACTTAAAAAATATAAGGAATATATTCATAAAGTATTTTAGAAACTTCAGTAAGCTAAGCTACTAATTAAACCAGAGAAAAGTAAATTTTATATATAGTAAGTAGAATACCTAAAATTTACTATTATACTAAGTATAATCAAGATATTAACTAAGAAGATTCAGACAGTTAAAAACTAGCTTATACTAACAAATATTAAGGAAATCCAAGCTTTCCTTAGATTCGCCAACTTTTACTGAAGATTCCTTAAGGATTATATAAAAAAGATAATCCCACTTACTAAACTTACACAAAAAGATACCAAGTTCGATTAGACCAACAGACAAGAAAAAGTATTTCAGGATATTAAGAATTAAGTTATCTCAGAACCTATTCTTACAATTCCAGACCCTAATAAACCATTCAAAGTTAAGACTGACACCTCAGACTACACCATAGAAGGACAACTAGGATAATAAGACACTAAGAGAATACTTCACCCTTACGCCTTCTATTTATATAAACTTAGTGGACCAGAACTCAACTACCAGATCCATAATAAAGAACTTATAGCTATTATTAAAACATTTCAAGAATAGAGACCATAACTCTCAGGAACTAAGTATAAAATTCAAGTCTATATAAACCACAAAAACCTTACACACTTCATAACATCCAAGAATCTTAATAAACAATAAATTAGATAGTTAGAATTCCTTTTAGAATTCAACTTTCATATTATCTACTATAAAGAAATAGAAAATAGAAGAGCTAATATACTCAGTTAAAGACTAGACTATAACATCCTAATACCAGAAGAAATATAAGTTATCCTTAAAATAGATACAGATAGAAACCTTATACCTATATAGAAGCTACTTTTAATTACTAGATAAGTTAGTATTAATATAACTAGAAGAATAATATATAAGATAATTAGAAATATTCATAGTGCACCAGCATACAGATATCAAGAAGTTACCAAGACGTTCAAAAAGATTCAACAACACTATAACAAAAAAGTTACATAATAAGATATAATTAATATAATTAAGAATTATAAAACTTACCTCAAAAGTAAACCCAGCTAATATAAACCTTATAGTAAATTATAATCCTTATCAATACCTCAAAAGCCCTAAGAATTAATTTCCTTAGACTTTATCATTAAGCTACTAAAGTTATAAGAACCACTCACTAGAGTACACTATAATAGTATCCTTATTATAGTGGAATAACTTACTAAATATACTTATTTCATTCTATATAAAGAATTAAGTATAGTAGAAAACCTCATATATATCTTCCTTAGAACCATCATCAGCTAATATAAACTACCTCAGGAAATTATATCTAACAGAGATAAACTTTTTATATCTAAGTTTTAGAAATCCCTGATTTCGCAACTTGGAGCGAAGCACTACCTATCCACCGCTTTCCACCTGCAAACCAATAGCCAGACTGAATATATCAATCAGATTCTTGAAATCTACCTCAGATACTATATCAACTACTAACAAAACAATTAAGTTATTTTATTACCAATAGCCTAATTTACCTATAATAGCATAATAGGAGAAAGCACTAAAAAATCATTTTTCTACCTAAATTACAAATTTAATCCCACTATATACAGAGAACCTCAATAAGGAGAATAAGCAGTAAAAACAATAGTAGATATTTTAAAACTATATAAACTCCAGAATAAACTCCCAAAAGAACTCAAATTCATCAGATAACGAATATGTAAATATACTAACACTTTAAGGATTAGAAGACTAATCTTTAAGGAGGGAGATAGTATCTACCTTACTAGATAAAATATTAAAACTAAATAACCAAGCGATAAATTAGATTTTAAGAAACTTAAACCTTTTAAAATCATTCACAAAATCTCAAACATCAACTATAAACTTTCATTACCAGACACCATAAAATATTATCCAGTCTTTCATATTTCACTTCTTAAACCAGCACCAAAAAAATTTCACACAACAGATCATATTGAAGTCGATCCAGAATAAGAATATAAAATAGAATAAATTATTAACCACATTAATCAGCAAGATAACACTAAGATATAATATTTTATTAAATAGAAAGGATATAATCATACAGAAAACATATAGGAACCAGCATCCAGTGTTAAATACCTTAAAGAACTTTAAGAATACTGAAAATAATAAGCTAATAGGTTAACCATAACACCTGCAATTCAGATTAATAAACCAGTTTACATTTAACACCCTCAACCTAAATATTAACTAGATAAAAAACCTTAAGGAGATAAAATATTTCTATACCTAAAAATACTATATCCTGAGGGTTAGGAATCACTAGAACTCTCCACTAAAGAATCTAAATTAATAAAATCCTCCCCAAAACTGAATAAACCCTAATTAGTATCATTAGGTATACCTAACAACTAAAAATCACTCACTACCTACCGCTTATAAGTATCTAACGCCTATTCTAAAGAACCACCTAAAGTAGGACTAATACTATCCTCTATATCTACCTCCTATATTCCCCTCTGGAATACTTCTAACTATCTCTTATAAACCTTTTTTTATATTATATAAATTTATGATAAATAACTAGTAGCCTCAGCTATCTGAGACTGTAATTATATAAACTGGGTGTGAAGCTTTAGAAGCTCCTTACTAGCCTTCTCTTCTTTCTTATCCCACTCCTTCTATTAAAAATTCAACTTCTACACTATAAATAAATCAGCAAAACAAAACACATACAGGAAACAAAGAAAACCCACAAGTAGAAACTATAAGCACCCTATCGCAAGGTTTCTTCACCTTAATATACAGACGACACCTTAATAAACCTTCACTAAAACAATAAGCAACTTTCGCACGAAAGCATTAAGTATAAGGTATATTAGGATCAATTAAATAACTTAACATAAACTCCAGTAAGGTAGCATGCTTGCAATCCTTAACCTGGGTCTGGATAGATTTTTATTTAATAATATAATTTAATATAGTGTCAGTAATAAAAGGAAGAAAAGAAGGAACCTATATTCAGGTAAGAATATAGCTACCTACTTATATTAGTCTTGAGGATAAAACCTCTAGAGAGGAGACCTAATATTACAACCCATTAGAACTACAGAACCAGAGAACACCCCACAAGATACTCAGTAGTTACAGAACCTTTATATACAAAATAACATAAGAATAACAGGAACTCCACTTAGTATAGAAAAACTATAATACAAATCACGTGATAATAAGGAGAGAACCAATCTATAATAAGCAGTCCCTAGGTTAAGACTAACATACTAAGGACGGTCCACAGTAAGGACTAACTTCAGAATATTAATCCCTAAGGATCAGAATTTATATATAGGATAAACTTAAGTCTACTTAAAGTCAGACTTTTATAGCTCTTTAGTAATCAACTTATCACTTCTTATAAATACCTTTTTGGAGACTTTCAGCCTTACCCTTATGATTATCTTATAACCCTCTTATTAGACTTACACCTGATCACTATAAGCCCTGAAGACCTGATCTCATCAGCATAATAATAACATTATTACCTACGCATCATAGCCTCAACTTACTACTAACAGACTTACCTCTACTAGACCTAAAGCTAGCCATAACATATAGGATAGTAGAGATTAAGTAATACTCTCTTCTAAATAGTATTTAGAAGTATTCTTAATAGTTATATTTATATTCTTAGTAAGAACTTTAAGGTAAGTTGTATATCTAGTTAGTTTAATATTAATTTATATTAATTAATAAGGATCTCTTAAGATTATTAGTATTTTTAAGTATATATTAAGATATTATAGGAGGAAGGCTTATAGTAGTACTAACTATAGATTATAATTAATTATAGATCTTCTAGTATATTACTATAGAAATAAAGAAAATTAACTAGCATTCTAATATCCCTCAGTATATATTTAAGAGGTAATTTTAGAGGCTGAGATTAGTATACTATTTAAGAGGGAAGGTTTTCTGAATATATATTAGCTTAGTAAAAAGGATCTTAAATACCTCCTTTTTTATTTTATCTTAATTATTAGCGATAATACTTCTGAATATTATATTATACTAGTTAGTGAGATAGATCTATTAACTCTTATTACTTTTAAAATAGTTTTTAATATAATAGGCTATATTATAAAATATTATAGAATTAAGGAAGTTACTAAGGTAGTTAAAATAGTATTTAACAATCTAGTTTTTCAGTATAATTAAAAAGATTCTAGCTTATATATAGTTAGATATATCTAACTTTAGATAATAATTTCTAAAGATATAGATTTTTAATTTCAAGATATTATAGAGGGCTTCTCTATGTTTTATTTTTAAGTTATATATTTTTATTAACTTAGTTATATTTTTAGCTATTAGTATATTAATAGAGAGAGGTCTAGTGTTTTAGTAATTATTTATAAAGTTAATATATAGGGGAGATACTATAGGAGGCGGAATAGGAAGTTTATACTATTAGTTCTGATTATAAGGAGGTTATTATTCTTATTAATCTTAAAAGTCTTATTATTTAAGTTATCTTTATTACTGAGAAATTATATCTATTACTAATAATAGTAAGTTAACTATAAGTCTCCCTATTTATTAAGATACTTTTTGGAACTAGTTTCTTCAGGTAGCTGAATAAATATTAAGTTTTATGAAATCTTAATAGGTTGCTTTTTATTATTACTTCTGGATTATAGGATATATCTATTAGGTAAAAGTAATATTATTCAGGAAGTTTAGGTAGTTGTTAATAAGTGTTTTGAAGTTTTATGACTTTATAATTATTTTTTAGGTTTCTTTTTTAGTTTATAGAATAAACTTATTTTGTTTTGCTAGGTTTATGAGGATTTAGTAGATTTACTTACTTTTTATATTAATCTTAATATTATTAATAAGGAGAGTATTCTGTAAGTACTAAGGTATTTATTTATCTGTAATAGTCTATATATTTTCTAGCTAGTTCTTAAAATTATTCTTAAAAGAGTTTAGGAGGTTTCTGCTAAAGAGGTAGATATATATATATATTACTGTAATTTATACTATTTAGTTATTAATTTAGTTAGAATTATATTTCATAATAAAATTAAAAGTTTTTTATTTACTAAAGATCTTATTACTAAGAAGGAGCTCTAGTTCTATTAGTATTCTTACTTCTGAAGGGGTTATATCACTTATTATATTAAGGTTTTTAAAGGATTGTCTGAAAAGTTCCACTAGTTTAGATATTTTACTGGTTATTTCCTAATTATAGGGAAGTTATATAGAGATATAGATTAAAAGAGGGAAGATAGGAGAAGTTGGGAGATTTTATTCTTACTATTTACTAATTTTGTTTATTAATATTATATAGGTAAAATTTAATCTCAGAAAGGGAGACTGTCTGCTAGTTAGGTGAGGAAAGAGAGGGAAGAGGATAGAAGAATATAGGGAAGAAGAAGAAGAATATAAGGGAATTTAGAGAAACTTAGGATACTATAAATCTTTTTACTATAGAAGTCTAGTATGTTTTATAATAGAGGTATTTAATAAATATACTTATATAAGATATTCTTAATATCTCTTTTATAAGTTAATCTTAAGTATAGATAGGTATCTAGCTATTAGAATTAAGATATATTAATATAATTATTAAAGAGATATTACCTTACTTTAAGTTAAATAAAAGGTTATTATTAAAAATATCTAAATAAATAAAGAGATTAGTAGCTTTACTTTAAGTTAGGCTTAATAATCTTCTATTACTATTTCTACCTAAACAAACTTTACTAATCTATAATAAGTAGTAATAGTAAGATTAACTACTAATTAATATTAGTTTTACTAGAGAAAAGTATATTATATATATTATTATATATAGTATACTAATAGGATTAAAGATATTAACATTTATAGTATATAGCTTATAGGCTACATATAGGCTAGATCTAGATACCCTAGGTAATTAGTTACTAATTACCTAGTAGGTAGTGATAACTAGTAGCTAGTTATTACTAGTAGCTAGTTTCTACTATTAGGTTACACTATATAGTTGGTATACTATAGGATCCTAATAACCTTATAGTTATTACGTTACTGATAGTTATAATATCTAACCCTATAGATTATTATTTAAGAAGTATTGAAGTTATTATATATTACTAAAGTGGTATTAATAATCTACTTAGTATATTTATAGTAGATCTCCTCTATAATTTTATATATAGCTTAAGTTTACATAATAATATTTAGAGAGGAAGTTAAATCTTCTATAAAGTATAAATCTACTCTAAAAATAAATAGTATAGATATAAAACTATTTACACTAATAATATTATTAATTACCTTATATACTACCTAAAAGGATATCTCTTAAGTAGTAGTAAGAAGCTCTATATAATAAATCTTATACATTTAGTAGAAGAGTATATAGTAATACTCTACTTTACTAATATTATTACATATCTTAATAAATATAATTTAACCTTCAAATCCTATAGTTTTTACTTTTAATCTCAAGTTTTCAGATTAAAAGATTAAATCTATATTAGTAGTAATAAAATTAGGAGGACTTTAAGATATATTAATCTAATATACCTTAAAAGCTTCCTTTATTACTTTTGCTAAGATATTTAGTAAGAATTAAGCAACATTAAATATTATAATTATATTGATAATATAGAGTATATTATAGTTAACCCTTTTACTCTAATATAGCTTATTATAGATATTATTAAATATAATACTAAGGTAATCTATATCTATAAAATAGAGGAGGGATAATATATGATAAGGAATAATATAATATAGAATAATACTAAGTAGTATAGATATATTAACTTTTCTAAATATTATAATAGAAGTAACGTCTTAAGTATATTATAACTAGTTTACCCTATAGAAGTATAAGGATAATAGAGAGAATAACTAACTATTTTAATATAGTAAACTGGAAGTATTTAGTAGTTAAGAAGCTAGTAGTTTTTAAGTTAGGTAGAATATCTTAAAAAGTAATACTTAAGTAGTAGCCCTTAAGCGTAAAGATATATATTAAAATAGGCGCCAGCTACTTAGGCTGGAATTACTAAATAAATAAACAAAATAGACCTTCCCTAAGCTTAATCCTTCAGTAATGGAAAATAGGGGGAAACCTCTAGAAACATATATTAAATAAAGTATATTATATTTACAGACCTTTAGTGTAAAGGGTATCTTAATTATAAAAATAGTATTCTAAATTATAAAGAATAGTATAATATGTATATTCTATATATTTACTACTATTCTTAAGTTTAATATTTTAAATGTAAACTTATAGTCCATATATATATAAATATATATAATAACTAAAGTTTTTAGTTAAGATTTAAGTTTATTATAATTCTTTCTTTAAATATATAGTAAATTCTATATTATATATTTAATAAAATATATTTATAGTATCTTAATTACTTCTATTCTAACTATTTTAATATATTCTCCTTTTTTATTTTATTCTTATTAACTAACCTTATCTATTTATTATATATATACTAATAGTTATTTTAGAGTAGTTTTTAGACTAACTGTAACTAACTTTCTGTAAGGATATATACTCTATAGTCTATATAGAGAGCTGGGATAGTTAGGATTATGTAACTTATAGAGCTTGAGGCTACTAAGCCTCCTATAGGATAAAAGCCTTCTTATAGCTACTACTAGTTAGCTATATTAAGTTGAAATCTTATAACCTATAGAGACCTACTTTTACTACTTTCTCTTTCCTTACTTAAGCTTTTAGCTACATTCTTACAATTTTTTAATTTCTACCTCTCCGAGGAAGCAAGACTGGGGTTTCAGTAATAGCTCCACGATAAATACCTACTAACTAATTAGCAACTATATTAAGAATAACCACGCCAGCAGTCTAGACACCTATAGTATCTAAAAATTTAGTATCTAAAAATATAGCCTCTGAAAATATACCTTCTGAAAATATACTTTTAATTAGTAAGTATATAGCAACCTTTATACTAACTATATTAATATAAGCAGCTAAAATAAGTAACTTAAGTAATATAGCTACTAGTATAATAATAGTAACTATAATAATACTTATATACCTTCTTAAATAATAATCCTCTTTTATAGAAGTTATAATAGAATACCTTTTTAGTAGTATATTTATAGTAAGTTTAATATTATTATTACTAATTCTATTTATAGCTTCTAAATATTAAGATTACTTAAGATCTTCTAGTTACTTCTATAATCTTCTTTATAAAGAGACTACTCTATATAAAATTGAGGATTAGCTATTAGTAATCTAAAATAGTTATATTTTATAGCTAGGAGTTTTAGAGGTATAGAAGATTCAGTAAGTTATAACTAAACTATTATATAACTTATAGATTTAGTAGCGTAATTATTATTATACTTTACTAGACTTTTTATAGGCTGATTTTATAGTGTTTGCTTGCTGTTTATTAATTAACTCTACCCTATAAGAGCTATATCTCTATAGTATATTTTATATACTTCAGTATAATAGTTAGATATCCTTACTGAAGTTTTATACTAAATAGTTAGTAATCTATAGGTTCCTAGAAACTATTAGATTAGAAATATTTTAATCTTATATATTTATCTTTTTTTACTACTTTAAAGTTAGAATATAGAGATACTTATAACGTTAGAAGTTTAATAACTAGCTACTAAAAGCTATAGTTCTAGCAGCTAAGTATCTCTGGGAGATATTAAAGTTTTATAAGGATACTTTAAGTAGTATTATTAGAAAGGCTACTAATTATAATAATACTACTAGCTTAGTATATATATACTACGAAATAGTTAATAAGTTTACTCTAGCTAAGAGGCTGCACCTTGAGGCTTAAATATATAAGGTCTATAGTAAGTTAGGCTATTTAATAGCTACTTATTACTGAAATAAGTTCTATATATACTATAAGAAACCTAACTATCTTATAAGGATTTACTGTAACTACCTAGCTACTGAAAGCTTACTACTAAAAAAGCTTTAAGGCTATACTAAATCTGAAGCTGGAAGACTATTAGAGTATAGTAATAGTAGCTTCTTTCTGGGAGTAAAGTAACTAGTGAATATCCACTTATATTTTAGTAGCTTAATTAGCTATAGGAAGCCTTATATACCTAATCTACTGTAGGATACTTTAGGGAGAAGGGATTAGATACTCTAGTATTTACCTAAAGATATCTAATTAATATACTAAAGGGGTTAGATACTCTAGTAATTACCTTAAGATATCTGGTTAATATACTGAAGGGGTTAGATACTCTAGTAATTACCTTAAGATATCTAGTTAATATACTGAAGCTTTATAGGTTAATATACTTATAGGGAGGCCTCACTGAGGGGTTATTAACCTTCTAGGTTAATATACCTATAGGAATAGTGTAAATTAATATACTTATAGCTTCAATCTCTTCTTATAATCGCTTAAAGTTTCTTATTTTAACTGCTAATTTAAACTGTTATTTTAAACTGTTATTTTAACTATTATTCTAACTATTATTTTAACTATTATTTATCTGTTATTTTATCTTTATATTCTAAGTTACTGCTGAATAGTCAGTAAAGTTATATATTAAGAGCAGCTATATAGCATTTATAGACCTTAGGGCCTAAGGTTTTTAAAGGGGGGGATAATTATAAGGATATATACTCTATAGTCTGTATAGAGAGCTGGGATAGCTAGGATCACGTAACTTATAAGGCTTGAGGCTACTAAGCTTCCTCTAGGATAAAAACTTTCTTATAGTTACTACTAGTTAGCTACACTAAGTTGAAATCTTATAACTTATAGAGACCTACTTTTACTACTTTCCCTTCTCTTACTTAGGTTTTTAGCTACACTCTTACACTTTCTTATTATAGTAGTTACGAAAATATATAGATAGTAAACTGGGGGGGATATTCTATTTAATTTAGGTTTAGTAGTTAATTAACTAGTATATAAACTATTTTTTTATATAGTTAGAAGGTTATATAAAGTTTTATAGTCTGAGGTAATTAGCTTACAGTAGAATTTACTTTAGTAGATAAAATACAAATATTAGGAGAGTATAGTAAATAGATATTAGAAGTTATTAGTTATACTATACTGTAAGGTATATAGTAACTATATATACTATTATATATATAGTAGTATACCCTCTATAGCCTACTAGCTATAGGTGTCTAGTATCTAGCGCCAGCTGTAGCTTAATAGTATAGTAGTTAGTAAGTAATTACTATACTATAAATCTAGAGCTTTATATAAAGCTATATACTATATAATATAGTAATAATAATAACTAAATACTAAAATACTAGTTTATATCTATATAATAAGATTATATATAGTATATAATTATCCTAATAATTAAACTAATACTAATTAATAGTTAACCTAACTATTATACTACTATACTATAAATTAGTAAGGTTTATTATACTAAAAGAAGTAATTATAAAACCTTATACCTAAAATCTATATAAAGTGAAAGATTATAAGATTTATTATTTAGATACTTTAGACCCTCCCCACTCTAGACCCTCACTAGAAACTTCTAAACTATATACTAACTCCTTATAGATTACTACTATTAAGATACTAATAACTATACTTAACTTTAATATTAAAATAAGGTAACTTCCTAATAATAACTACTAAGAAGCTAATAACTACTATTACTTTATTACTTATAGGAGTATATTTAGTAAATATAATAACCCTCTTTAAGTTATTACTAGACTTTTTAATACTAGAGATTTATAGTATCTCTAGTCTTAACTCCTTAAGAGACCTATATAGCCTCTTAAAAACTTTTCTTTTATTTCTCTCTATTTAGATTCAGTAAAATTAATAATCCTTCTATACTCTATATCTTTCTTACTTTTATAATAATATCTAAATTAATCCCTATAGGTAAGATATCTACTTCAGATATCTCTATACCTATAATAACAGTATTATTAGGTATCTCTATATTTATAAGACTCTATTAATACCTTAACCTAGCATTTTTTAGCTAAATCCTTAATATTAGCTTAGGGTTACTTAGGGTTAGGGTTAGGGTTAGGGTTAGGGTTAGGGTTAGGGTTAGGGTTAG